>WTSP01012711.1:21691-40807 GCA_025331215.1 Actenoides lindsayi | reverse complement strand
AATATATAGACTGTATACTTTATTTATTATTTATCTAATTGATAATTATTTTATTAATTGTTTATATAATTCTTTATATAATTACTTAATTATTTATATCTTAGTAAATCTTACAAGTAATGCTAGTCAGCCTTCTCTTGCCTGTCTTGAATTTTTTTACTAGTTTTTCACTTAGCATTTAACATTGCTATTTAATGTAGTGTTACATTTTTTTGGTGTAACTATCTAAACTGCATTCTGCATCTGAAATAGCAGAAAGAGCTCTGGACATCACGTGTTTGGAGTATGTTTGAGCGTTCATGGAATATAGAGAAGCAGAGAGATTCTAGAAGAAGTCCCTAAGGTTTATTTCTTGTCCTTTTGATGTTGAGTAGTAGAGCAGAAGAGAAGGGAATATAGGCATGTCATATTGTATGGAGTCGCAGTGCATCAGAAGACCTTGGTTATTGATATAATGCTTTCAGAAAACCTCATATTTCTGTATTTGTGCTATGCATCCAGAAATGATAGCTTAGCCTAAGGTGAAGTGACACAAGAAAGCCTCTTCTCTTGATAAAGGTGGTCAGACAGAGGTACAGATTGTGGCTTGCACATCCATGGAGCTGTTTAGAGCATGGCTGGCCTTGAGCTCGGTCGGCTTGATAGGGCTTTGAGGTTGGCTCTGCCTTGAGTAGGTGATGGGACCCTGATGGCCTCTTGAGGTACCTTCCAACTGAAGCTGTTCTGTGTTTCTGTGTTGCTGCTTCCTCCTCGGGCCATATGTCACTCCAGGTTTAAGTGAAGCACATTCAGATCACCTTGACAGCTGTGAAAAGCATGAAAAATACATTTAAGTCCTAGTGTCTCTTTTGGAATTTACTGCTTTGTATGTTCATCCTAAAAAAGAAAAAAAGGCACTGGGTGCTTGGAAACACTATTTTTTTCTGTCTGGTTTGTAAGCATTTCCAGTACTAGTGTCTGTCTTGGGGTGATGGTGAGGGAGAGTCTTCAAGTGTGATTATTATGGTTTTTGAAGGGTGGTTCTGTTTTGCAGGGCTTCAGTGTGAAAAATTCTCACTGACCTTCCTCTTAATTGTATTCCCTCAATATTGCCACCATCTTTCTTAAAATAGGTAGCGACTTGAACCTCTGCCTTTCTTCTTCTTTCATCTTGCTTACTAAATCCGTGTGCATGGACAAACGGCAAAAGAATTTTTATTGCTGCTGCTTCTTTTCTTGGTAGCCTTGCATCAAAGGCATCGCCACATTTAACAAATATTCCCATTCTTAGTGAAGAGAGATTTCTTCTGAATTTTAAATAAATTGGAGTTGTGTGACGTAGTACAGCTACAAGATGGTGAGCTGGTTGCCTTGTTTTACATCCTCAGGGGCTGTCATGAATCGAAGCAGTCTTACTGTGCACCTGCTTCTTGCTGTCTTACTAACAGTGCACAGAAAATCCTCTGGAATTTCAGTTAAGGAGGAGGCAACTGAGACTAAGAACTGCAGCTGGCAAGAGCTCGCTCTTCTTGCAGCGGGGAGTGGAAAGTTGTGGATACGATACGGAGCCTCCTTAAAGGTCATGGAATCCTTACTTGCATACCTAGCAAAGCTGGAATGGCTTTGACTTGAGCAGTGCCTGGGTCGTGCCCATCTTGAGCCTCACTGGATATAATGCATAAATGAGAAATCTTTACATACCCCTTATAAGACAGGCAATATCCAGAGCGTGATCATTTTTTCACCCCATTAATTCTCCATGTCCTTCGAAGTGTAAATACTTTACATTAAAGTGTATAAATATCTTGTTGGAAGGTTCATCTAATTACTAATAATTAGTGCACTGGCAAATGATTCATCCTTTTTAGCCATGTGAAGAACTAATACAATATATTTAAACCAGCTATTTAAGGTGATCATTCTCATTTTTACGTTCTTAAGATTCAGCAGTGGATGTTTAGAAGTGTTGTGGGTTTTTGGGTTGGTTGGTTGGTTGGTTTTTAATTTTACTCATGAGATAACTCTGCTTCCACTGCTAAATTCTGCTCCAGCCCATCATGGCAACTTAGGAATTCTTTACGCTGCCTTCCCCAAGTGAGAGGTCAGATCTGTCCGTCTTCTGTAAGAGGGACTTCACATGGCTTTGGAGTGCACCACTTTTGAGTCTGTTTGCCAGCTTGTTCTTGTATAATGAGAGAACCTGAAAATTAAAGGAGGCTCTCTTTGAGGTTTTGTTGGTTGGAAAGGAGAAATTTCACCCCTGCTGACTGGAATGGGAGCCTGGTATCTGACAAAACCTGACGAGTGCAAATTTCTGTGGCAGGGCTGTTTGGTCTCTCTGAGCAGCTCACTGGAGACAGGCATTTGTGTCAGTGTTATGTTTTCCAATCTGATCCTACGTGTCTCTGGTTTACAGATGGAAGTTTCCTCAGGTTCTTTCAATCCCATTTGTATTCTTTAGGATATTTTTTGAACGGGAAGTTTAAAGGCAGTAGAAAGGAAGAGGCTTTTACTTTTGGTAACCTGTCAAATAAATTGCGTGCCATTGTTTTTATTTTTAATACCATGTACCAATCTTATTTACAGAAAGATTAACTATTGCTTTTCTAACAGGTTGTCACTTCCTGATTATTTTTTCTTTTCTGCTAATGGAAGTTTGCAGATGTTAAGAATAATAGAGCGTGCATTTACGAAGACAAATGACATTGTACTCTAACTGCATTATTTTCTCATTTTCTTTAGGCCACTGAGGAGGTCTCAAAAAACCTTGTTGCCATGAAAGAAATCTTGTATGGCACAAATGAAAAAGAACCACAGACAGAAGCTGTGGCACAGCTTGCTCAAGAGCTGTATAACAGTGGTCTCCTTAGTACCCTAGTAGCCGACTTGCAGCTAATTGATTTTGAGGTAAGAAGTTTGACATTTCTTCTGTTGTATACGTTAAAATACATCTGAAGTCCTGCTGCTTAAATTGGTCGTGACATCTTTGAATCTTCAGCTCTTACTTTTCTGTCTGGGACAAAACCATTAGAAAGAGAACTCATTGTTCCAAATTACCTAGAATATTAAGACAATATAGAATGTGAAATCTGCAAGTTCAGGCACATAAAATTAAGGCAGATAAACCTCAAATCCTGATGATACAGTTCTGCTAAAATTATGGAATTGTTAATTTAATTGTTGTGTACACAGGTTAATCTCTTAGTAGTAACACCATAGTGAACACAAACTATACTACTACAAAGTGTGTCTATCTTCACATTTTTTAAATTAATTTATTTGGAAAAGTAAGAGAACTAATGTAATATTTATGAAGATTTTTAAACATTTAATTTAAAGCTGTTGGTTTTAGTAAGAGTCCAGTATTTCTCTCTTGAGGAAACAGGTGGTGTAACCTATTTTTTGTTTGCTCTTTTTTTTTTTTTCCCCCTGTTTATTAAAAAAAACAACCAACCAACCAACAAATTTTTATTGATTACTTCAAAATAGCAATACTTACTTATATGCAAAGGTATGTCTATACAAACCTCTGGCATTTGCCACCACGTCATATGGAATCATTTAGCTTCCCAGTGCCACAGTGAAAAATCACCCAGTTTAGTTGTCATTTACAATACAATTGGATTTTCCTTTTTTTTCCCCTGCGGTCCTGCAAGAAGCGTGTGGTTTTCTAGGAAAGGAGCCAAACCCTATGTATTTCACTTGACAGGCTTGACCGTAAAGACCATCCCACTTAAGGCTGCTTAAAAAAGGGATTATTCATAAAGAAGCTGTTCATGATGCAGACACAGCAGTTTAAAGTCCTGTTGTCGTATGACGTTCCCAAACCCATAGCTTTCTTCCTTGTTCTTTCTTTTCTCCCCTTCACCACACCCATAACTCCCTCTGAATTCTGTTTAATTGTAACACAGTGGTATTTTTTCCCCTACCCACACAACTGTTTATACCAAACACAAAACATTCAGGTTGTTAAATAAGCGAGGAGACCTGGGAAAGTTGAGAGGGAATGCTGAAATGTGATGGCCTTTAATTGCTGAAGAAAGGAAATCATGGAACGTCATCTGCATTCTGCTGACCTCTAGATTCTTATCAGCTTGGTGTTTACTCAGCCCCGTTATTAGCGAAGGAAGTCTTCATTATCTCCTGGTAATGAAGAATTATAACAATTTGTACAGGCTTGCCCTCATTAAGGAGAACTATTCATTTTATTCTAAAGGGACTTGAAAAGATTGCGACTGGTTTCCTGCTCTGGGGCTTTCTGCTGCTTTGTTACACAAGGATATGACGATTCATCCTTGTGAGAGAACAAGTTATTCACGCTGCTTTCTAGGCTGGACCACATCTGCTCTTTAAGGATGGGATCTGAGAAGCTGTCCAGCTATTGTTACCTAGAAGGAATGTCAACACACCTCTTTTCCTAATGTGCACTAGCTTCTCAACTGCTGCAAAGTCAATCCATGGAAATACCAAATTTCTGTGGTTGGGGGTTTATTGTATTTGAAATGATTTCTCCATCACTGATGGAGATACAAACAATTTCCTGTTGGTTCTTAAACTTGAAATGTAGGCCTCGTGTTTATTCCTCCTGGTGCCCTACCACAGCTTGAGGTCATGCAAGGATGAACTAAATGGGGTTTTTTTTGTTTGTTTGGTGGGTTGTGGGTTGGGTTTTTTTGTTTGGGTTTTTTTGTGTGTGTCAAGAACTTCACACTCATTCCTGAAGAAGGTTTCCTTGTAGAACAGGAATGGACAGGGACTCTGACTTTTAAACTGTCTCAGATGTATTTGAATCTGAATAGTATGGCAGTAGTATAGTAAAAAAAAAAACCAGAAAAGTAACAAAGTAAAAACCAGAAAAGCAACAAATTTAATGTTTCAGTTAAGAAACTGACTGACTGTCTGACAGGCCAGACCTTGTTGTATGTAAAGGCCTGTTTAAAGTTACATCCTTTCTGGAACTTGCCTTCCAAGTGAAGCAGTCAGTGTAACCATCTATTTACCAGTCTTACAAACTGGTATCTGAACTGGAGTCTTGTATCTCCCTGCTGATTTGCACCAGTCTGTCTGTAGGAGAGATGGTTTCCCTTTGCAGAACTCTTTCTGTTCTTGGTTTTTTTACATGAAGAAAAAACAAACCCCAAAAGAAAACCGCCTTCTGCATAAGGGAGGCTGAATCCTTCTGCTCAGAAGACAATAACAACAGTCTCCCTCTCACCTCTCTGTCGTGACTATTGGCACAGGGTTCAGTGTCTGTTTGCCCTTGTTAGGCCATGAGATCACTTGGTAGTGCATCCTTCTGACAATAGCTAGCTTTGGTATTGCTGTGTACCACTATCAGTTCAGTTCTGGGCATGATAAGGAAATGCTGTGCTTGCTGGGGAACCCAAAGCAACTTGTGAGATCCGGTGCAAAAATGGCAATATTAGTGAATGTGATGACTATATTATGTGGAGCTTGAGTAAAGCAATCTCTGGAAACACTGCTCTACTCATTTCAGAACAAAGAGCTCTGATGTTGCTTTTGGGCTGGCTTTCAATGTAATTGTAATTGAGAAAACAAGCATTTGCAAACAAACTCTCATATCCTGAAAACAACACTCTAAGAAAACCGTCTGTGGCAATTCACTGACGTGCCATTTGGAAAACTACAGTCCTCCTACATTTTTATAAACATTGGTTGTTTTTTTCTTATGCAATCTTCTTGTTGTTGATTAGAAAACTTGAATAATTTTGCAAAACTGCTGTTGGTTTTAAAATTCTTGCTGATTACACATGCCCAGCATGCTGCTGAAGTGCTTGCTGATGTTACTCAGGGCAGCTAGAGGTAGTCAAGAATAAGGTTTTTGTCTGTAACATTCAGAGAACCTTCAGGTAGAATTGTTAACGTTAGGCCTTTATTTGAAGTCCAGGCTTAGTATGTTTCGCTAGGCTTTTTCTGGGTCAGATCTGATAACACATAGTCCTGAAATTGTCTTTATGGCAGTCCAAAATGGAAAGGTAGTTGCAGAAATCTGGCTTTTTAAATGGTGCATGTGAATGCCAGTGAAAAGTGCTTATATTTATAATCAGCTTTTCCTTAGATGTCCATAGCAGTTTGTCATCTCTAGCTATGGTCTGACAGAAGAAATAAATAGAAGTGTGTGTGTATATATATATTAATTCAACAGACAACATTCCCAGCATCTTTTATACTGTCTGGTGCTATCGTTGTGCATTTTTTTGGTCTGTGTAGTCTGTGCTGAATTTCAGCACCCTGGTCTTTCTTACACTTTTTTTGTGCATTGAAAGATGTGAGACTTGTGTTTCAGGTCAGTGGATGTTTTAGTTTTGTAGTTTTCTTTATTTAACTTCCCTAAGCTATTGTTTTAAGCTGGATGATAACACTGCAGTGAGAAATGCTCTGCACACTCTTCATGGTGGCATTATGTGTTCCTCGACGAGGGGAGAGGATAGTGGAATATTGGAGAAACACTTGGGCAAGAGCAGAGTTAAAAACTGGTACGTTATTAGCAAAAACAAGTATAAAACAAGCCCAGAAGATTGGTGCTACATAGAAGTAACTGATGAAACATCAAGTGGCTTTACTTCTTAATGTAAATTACCTGCAGTCTGGCTACAACATGCTGAAATGGGTGTAAAGAAGCAGAATATTTGATCTGTTTAAGATCAGAGTACAGAAGCTGACTGCACTGCAGAACTCGCGTGGTATGAACGCGGGAGATGACGATCATGTTTAACTTAGCCAGTGGATATGAGTATTGTGTATTTAACTGCTCATGTTTTTGACAGGGCAAAAAAGATGTCGCGCAAATTTTCAACAACATCCTCAGAAGGCAAATCGGTACAAGAACTCCCACAGTCGAATACATCTGCACTCAACAGAATATATTGTTCATGCTATTAAAAGGGTATGTACACTGTGAAGCATAAATATGCTTTTAGGTGAAGTAAGAAGTTTTTTAATTCATAGGGAAGCAGCAAGATCTAAAATGATTTGTCTTCCTTTGCAGTATGCTTGAATTATTTATTTTATTTTATATATATTTTTTTGTCTTGGGGCCTGTGATTCCCCTAAGTAAAGGAAAATTGGAGTAATAAACCACCAGAGATACACTTTTTCTTGAAATATGACTGAAAATTGAGAAATGATAGTAACCTAAAGTATTGTTACTGGGGTAGTGCAGACATTTTGCTTTCAGCATGCTACTTGATCCTATTTAAGCTGTTTCCTTATGAACTTAACTCATTCATCGAGAGCTGAAGGCTATTTTTTTTTTCTAACCACTGTCATTTCCAGTTTGCTGTTCTATCCCCTGGTCTTAGTTTGGTCTTGGACTTCTTATTCATAGTGATTTATATTCCTGTAGTGACACAAATGCACCAAGTCAGACTTGACCAAACAAAGCATTTGGGACATACGGTGTATGTATGCCAGATGGCTGTGTCTTCCTCTCTTCACGTATTATCTGCTGTGCTGGATATTGGAGACTCACACCATACTGCATATTTGGTTGCATGTGTAGAGCTGTGGATCTCAACCATGACAGCAGAAAGGTGTTGTTAACATCTTCAAGTTAAAATACTATTGTAAAAAAAAAATCGAGCATGTGCTTTCTCAACTTGAAAAAGAGTTGCTCATGTTTCCAGTAACATTAAGAAAGTTCTGAAAATTGCAATTCCAGTGTGTTATTTTGGGATAGAAAAGTTCATCAGCCATTAACAAACCATTTGAAAAATGCAGCTGTTTCAAGTAGTAGTTTTATAATTAGTGTTAAAGGTGCTGGGTGAGCTTACTGCAGTTGATGAGTGCTTATTCCACTTCCTGGGATAGCTGGGGGATGAATGAAAGGGCCATGCTTCTCAGTGGGATCAGCCTGGGTTATGCTGGTAGAATTGAGACGTGAGAATAATCAAATGTATTTTCAATATTTAAATAGGAAGTGCTGCTGTGATTTTCCTTTTTCCCTCCTCCTAGTAATCAAACCTGACTAACCTGCCACATACATGGTTTATTAGTCTATTTTATTGTAACTTTTCTACATCTACCTAATTTTGGCCATTAATGTAAGCCACTTGAAAACACATCATAAAAGAACCTTTCTGTGTGGAGGAAGCAGGAATTTTACATCTTTTAGTTTCATGCTGACTCCAGAGGTATAACACCAGAAGCAGTATGGAATATTTGCTTCAGTTCATACAAGTATAAGATCTACACACACTTTGTTGTGGTTCCCACCCTCCCCCCCCCACGTGACAGTCCTGATTTTGAGGGGAAGTGAGATTTATATGTTAGAGGGACAAAAGAATTACTAATTGTGACATAACACAAAATAAAATATCGATGCAGTACTTCAAGATAAGGTATAAAAGAAGGCAAAGACATTATGAGGTGCAGAGAGAAGCAGCTACTTTCTCAGCATGCTCATTAATTTGTGACTGAATGAGGGCTGTAACACTCATCCTCCTTTTTAGTCTGTGCTGTCACTCTTTGGAGAGCATTGTTCTGACTCTGATTGTTGAAACACGTATTCATAATTCAAGATGTTTGAAATGGGCATTTAGTTAGCTTTGGTGACTTAAAATATTTATCTCGTATCCAACTGAGGCAAATTTACATACATTTAAACCATAGGATGAGTTGCAAAAAGTTCAGTAGATTTCAAATCTCCATGACTGGTTCTAACCAGGATTTAACATAAAAATTGGGAATGGTGATATAGTTAATGCTTCTTATGCACAATGATACTTTGCTCCTGAGTTACTCTGGTGAATGTAAATTACCTTCCAATTGTATAGCATGAAGGATTCTTTAGGTGGGAGGCAGGAAGTTATATAAGAGGTTTGCCTGCTTGTGAAACCAGGTAGGTAACAACAGACATAACTTTTCTGTAGACTAGGATAGCTTATATTGCAACATGCTGAGTTCTTGGTTTGGAGAGGCGGTTCCATTTTCATCTAGGGTCCTGCTGTTAGCTTGCTTGGGAAAATAGGGAGCTAGTAGCAAGTACAAAGGTATATTTCTGTCAGATATGTCTTCAACGTGCTGTTGTGAGATTCTGACAGCTGCACTTGGTGTACAGTAAAATAAGCTGAGAGAACGCTGGAGCGTTTGAGCAACAAAGTCCGTCAAGGAAGTGTAGCAACAGTTTCTAAATCAAGCCATCAAGAACGGCTTCATCACTTCCATCTTATCATTGGTGGACGTGTTCCAGAGGTCACATGTAAGAAGGTGCAGATACTTTGCTAGAGGCAATAAAGACTCAGGCACAGAGAAGGTCGATATTATCCTGAAAATCCGAGGACACCGTTGTCAGCGTTTCAAGCTGGAAGCCTGTGATGTGTGGAGTAAGCAGTGATGCTGAAAAATAGTGTAATGAAAGAGGAGACATGAATTTATGTCCAGTATTATTACCCTTCCGTGCTCATGTCATGGATAGTTCTATGTAAATTGTTGTCATGTGTATTCAAAGAGCTTTTCCAGATGTCTGCAATCCCACCAATATGGAAAAAGAAAACTGATCTTGAGTATGAAGCAAATATTTTTTTGTTCAGTCTTGTTTCTCAGTTGGTGAAAGTCATTTGTATTGGCTGTAACTTGGCATTTAACTGGCAATGATTTCAGTAAGATCTCACATTTGTATTTACAAGTGGAGTTCAATGCAGAAATAAGTACCTCTAATTTTTTGAACTTCTCTTTACCTCATAGCACTGAAAAGCATAATTAGCAGTGTGGTGTTGCACTTGAGAAAGTATTTATAAAGAACCTTTGGTTTGTTGGCTTTTGTTTTTCTTCAAACAGGTATGAATCTCCAGAAATTGCTCTAAATTGTGGAATAATGCTTAGAGAATGCATCAGACACGAACCACTTGCGAAAATAATCTTGTGGTCAGAACAATTCTATGATTTCTTCAGATACGTGGAAATGTCAACATTTGACATTGCTTCAGATGCATTTGCCACATTCAAGGTAATTTACATGCAACATCTGAATTATTATTTCTGTAGTTCTCTACTGTGGGAACCCAGATAATGGGTGTTACATTCTTAGCCAAAACAAGCCCAGGGAGAGGGGGGAAAAAAGTAGGTGTCGTGCAAATGGGTAAGCTGGACACTTCTTTCTAATTTCTCAGAATGCAAGACATACTTTTAAATATATATTCTATGTTCCTAATAACTTCTGTTCTAGAAAGCAAGATTTAATCTATCATACATGGGCAGTTTCCATGCCAGGAGCTTTTAAATCTGTCTCCAGCTCCTCAAGTGAACAAACTCCTTTTCATTCTGTTATGAACTTGAGTACATTTGATGCTGATTCTTTGTTTGGGGAAACCAAACAAACAGTTATGGAACTATGAGTGTAATATTGATCAGTAGTACATAGTGGGTCTTAACCTTGGTTGTGTATAGCTGTGTGCAGAGTGCAGCCTTGATGTATAAATGCCATTCTTCAGTGGTAATTCCACAGGCTTTTTACCTGTGTAAGTTAACGTAACACATCACAAACCCCTCCTAAGTGATGCCAAGGTCCTTAGCAATGTCCAGGTAACTGCATTCATGTCCTAAAATTCTTCATTCAATGAAGTAGCAAAGTTTTCTATCGGATGTCTTGTGTACTTGCTGTTTAATGAGAATGTGTATGGTTTAAATATTTTAGAGAAAATGTTTGGTTTGTGCTTTTTTGCAGGATTTGCTTACAAGACACAAGTTACTAAGTGCAGAATTTTTGGAACAACATTATGATAGGGTGAGCAGATAAGTTCTAATCCGAATTTTCTAGTGCTATGTATCTTATTTTAAGAAATCAGTATTTTCATTCCTTGTTTAGCTTTGCTTTTGGAAATGTTCACACAATATTAAACCAACTGAGCGTCCAGTAATGTCTGCCAAGCAGCAAAATGAAGTTCAAGACCTTACTGTAGATTGATGTAGAAAGGTGTAAAAATGAGAGAAAAGTGGGAACTAGATTTGATTTTCCACTAGAGGGAACCCTTTCCTTGTCTTTTCCTTTTGTCTGTGTTAACCCATAACAATCGAAGGATACAAGGTTGCCCTTCTCGACCTGCTGGGTTCTCTTGTAATGAATGAATAGTGTTTACTACCAGGAATTATTACAGTTTAAGAAATAATGAGGTAACTACTTCCACCACATTGCAATCTAAACATTAAATGTTCCTAAAAGAGCATTTTTTTTTTTAAAGCATATACAATGTTTAAACAGTAGGGACTTTTTTGTTGTGGATTTGCATCTCCTCCAGTTTGTAATAATCATCTGGAAGAAGAGTGTGTATGACACTTGGAAAGGCCCTAACGCTTCTCTTTGTTCTGTGTTTAGTTCTTCAGTGAATATGAGAAGTTACTTCATTCGGAAAATTACGTGACAAAGAGACAGTCACTTAAGGTAAGGCAGTTTTGCTTTCTTCTTAAATACAAAGTTAGAGAATTCCTTTACTTTCAGAGTGGGCTGACTAATTGAAATGGTTTCAGTAACTGCCTTGGATAGTGTTTATTTTAATTTTTCATGTTTTAATTCTTGGGATCAGCTACTTTTTTTTTCTGGTCCAGTTATTCCGTTATTTAGTATCCAGCACACACCAAGTCATTTCTTGTCCTATGCAGGAATTGCTACATGGAAATACGTGTGTTTTGTTTGTTTTCTTGGGGATTTTTTGTGTTGGTTTTTTCTTTTTTTCTTTTTTTCTTCAACAAATATGAACACATTTAAATAATTTCACAAGAATTCACATAATGTGATTAGAGCAATACTAATCTTACATTTAAGAAGTGAAGAAATAGTAAATGTAAATATAATTGGTAACTTGTAGAAACGATGATGCTTGTGAGGGAAATCATTTTACTCCCTTCTAGACAAAGAAGGTAGCAAAAGACGTGTAAGGATTTCTTATTTGAAGTAATAACTTTTAAAAAAAACCAAACCCACATTCTTACTGGTGAAGTATAGATTTTGTGTAAATTAAAAATGTCATGAAATCACGGGGAAAAGAGAATGAAGGACTTTTCTTTCAATTCCAGTACTTGACAAGAGGGGAAGCAGAAGGGCATTTTTCATTTTTTGAGAAAAAGGAGAAAATTATTGAAGTAAGAGGAAAAATGCACTCTGCACTTAGAAATTTAGGACCTTTGAGTTCTCTCATTAATATATTTATAGATCAGTATCAACTACTCACTGTTTGAAAGCACTTTTAAAGTAGTTTTCTTGTGTCTGGTGTCAGTCATTTTTTTATTTGGGCTTGTTTTCCACCTTTAGCTTCTTGGTGAATTGTTATTGGACAGACATAACTTCACAATTATGACAAAGTACATCAGTAAACCTGAAAATCTCAAACTCATGATGAACCTTCTACGAGACAAGAGTCGTAACATTCAGTTTGAGGCCTTTCATGTGTTTAAGGTATGTGTAAAAAAAACCCCACGATAAAACAAACAACAAAAGAGCTCCACCAGAAGTTGTTTGGTTGAGTAAACTACTTAGCCAAGCCTAAATGGAGCTTGTCTTAGTGTCTGCTAAGTGGTTAAATAAAGAGAGAGCTAATATTTGCAATACCTTTTATTTTCTTGCAGGTGTTTGTAGCCAATCCTAACAAGACACAGCCTATATTAGACATCCTTCTAAAGAACCAGACCAAACTTATTGAGTTCCTCAGCAAGTTTCAGAATGACAGGACCGAGGATGAACAATTTAATGATGAGAAGACCTATTTAGTTAAACAGATCAGGGATTTGAAGAGACCAGCACAGCAAGAAGCTTAATCTCCAAAAAAACCCATAAAATATTAAACCCAAATTCAACATTTGCTGTTAGATATTCAGCATCAGGCACTCTTATCGATTCATGAGGAACATTACTGCTAATCTGCTGTTCAGTGAACGGTTTTTGTTTTTCTCTTTTCTTTTTTAGTCCAAGTTGAAAAACATAGCTGCTGCTTTCTTGCACAATGTGGACTTTCTTGATATTTGTGTCATTTCAGAATTCAAAGACACTGCTTGTTTTAGGAGTCCTGAAAAAGAAAGATTCTAGGGTCGTGAAAGCAAACATATAGATACTAGTATGGTTTAGGAGAGAAGGTATTAATGTAGTTAAGTAACAGGTTGCATGCTTGCAAATCTGAATAAATCTGTATGTTTGCACTTACCTTGTTTGAGATATGAGCACAATGTGACCTGTGCATACCTGGCACCATAATATAAGATTATATGCCTTGATTAAAAAAAAAAAAAAAAAAGTGCAGTGCTTTATTTGTAATCAAAGGGGAAATGTATCTAAGATGTGAGCTTATTGGGATAAACAGTTGTCTTGCAAATAAACTGATACTGAAACTTAGCAACTTTTAAAAGAGTGAAATCTCAAGGTTCATAAGGAAAATGTATATATGCCTTTCACTGCTTTATAGATTTTTTTTTTTTTGACATGATTTGATTTTTCTGAGAATTGACTTGTAAACTTGGAAATATGTTCTGAGGGTTTTTTGTTAATTTTACTTTAAAGGTATTTCAGACAGTAGAGCTAGCAGTGACGTTTTGCATTTCATTTCAACGATGCTTGCTGTTTTCTTTTGTATATAACTCCTAGGCTGCTCATTTCTTTAAAATATGATTTAATTTGTACAGCAGAGGAATGTTATTGTATTAGTCTGTAACTATTACCTAATATTAAGTTTTGCAAAATGAATGCTCATATGTAATTGAATACTTCAGATCACATGGAAACATTGATTTAACAATCTTAAGTACTGCAGCATTAAAAGGAAAAAAAAACCCAAACAACCACCCACCAAACAAGTTCTTTGTATTCACTTATCTAATGGGGTGCCATCAATTAGGGTAGGCTGAAATAAAGAACTGGAACCCTGTATGCTACATTCTTACTGGATAATATTGGCCTTATTCAATTAAACTAGCACTGTGCTCACCAGCTCTGCAAATGATAAAGATTATGCTAAATTAATATTGATTCCTCTTACTTCTGGGGAGCCTGCAGCACATCATTTCTTTCTTACAGCAAATAACTCAGTGCAGTAGTTGTGTAAGTGAATGATTTAATTCCCTCCGACTTCAAGAAACAATTTCTTAGGTGGCCTAGGATAACAAAACTATATCATTTTGTTGATTTTGTTCCTTAATGCTGCAAACTGTCAGTATTTATAAAAACAAAAACCCCAACTGATTTTGCACCGTTTTTGTTACTGTGACCATACAAAAGGAATCTACTAAATATAGCTGAATGGTGTTATTAAAATTGTATCTATCCATCGCATAGTAACGCTAAGATCACAACCAAGCAAGCTTAACAGATTGGAGTCTGAGAGTTCAAATTATGCATGGCTGAATCTGATTGCAACTGCTGTAGAAAATGTTTGTTGCTTCCTGTCCTCTTCATAATTAAAGTATTTCGCAATCAGCAAGGTGAAACTCCTGAGTGACATGTAAGCTGATTTGAAAGCCTTTGCGAGGGAAGTCAGCTCCAGAAAAGTGAGTGGTTTCACTCCGTTGTTTAAAATTGCTCTTAATGTTATCATTGGTCTTTTAAAGGTTCTTAACATGTCCTTTGCAAACTGATTCATGTTGCCTACAGGAAAGAGAATAGCATAGGCTTACCGAACATCGCAGGCAGGCAGAATTGGCCATGAGATGATATTTATAGTACTAACAGTCTATTATATTTTGGGTTTTCATAGCTGAGTGGAGGAAAACATTTTTTGCCAAGTTACTCACCATGACATATAAGGCTTCCTCTTTAGAATAATGTAGACATGCTAAAGTTTTCTATATGTCAAGAAGTGAAAACATTTGGACTGCGATAGAGATTACTCTATATTTGGCCTTAGAAACAATGGCTATGGTGACTTTTTTAATATGTGGAAACATTTGAATGTTGGCTTTCGAAAAGAAGTTGTATTTAAATTAAAGCTCATTTGACGTGCTCTTCGTATTAAAAAAACTATTGTTCTGGAAGTGGTTTCTTATCTGCTTGAAGGCTTAAGGGTATTACTAAAAGTTATTTAAATGTGAGCGGTTTTGGTTTGGCGCTTTTTTTTTTGTTTTGTTTTGTTTGTTTTAATAAGAGATGTATACAGTTGTAATTCTACTTCTGTGGTAGCATTTTATTTCTCCTGAGGAAAATGCGTTTCTTATCCAAAAAATCTGGCTGGCCCCATAATTTAAATTGAAATAAAATTTTGAAGAAAAATGCGTGTTCTTTACTGTGTTACTGGAGAAGATGAGTTTCTTGTGTTCTATCTGTTCTCCTTTATTGCTGTAGAGGGGGTTAGCTTTCTCCCTCTCAAATGGGAGATAATTTTAAATCATGGAAAACTCGGGCTTGCCAAAAACATCTTGAAGGAATTAAGACAGAATGCTGTGTTAGAAATGTAATCTGTTTTAATTAGTTGTTGGTTGCCTCTCTTGCCTATCTGTAGTGTTATTTGCTGATTCTATTCCTTTTTTGCATGATCAAGGGTAAGGAGAGGAGATACAGTTCCCTACATCACATCTAGAGATAGGACCTGATTAGTGGAAGTGAATCCTCAATAATTTTGGGACATTCCCTTCTTTCTACATTTGAGGATCCAAAAAGTGTGTACAACTGGTAACTCTTTCCTTGGAAAGAGGCCGAAGGATTTCCTTTTGAAGCTGTCTGCCTGTCTGTTTTTCACAGGTAACAACCCCAGTTCTGCAGGATGGCAAACATCAAGAGTGCCTGTTACATTAAAAAAAAAAAAAAATCTAAAAAAAAGCCTAACAAAAACATTCAGGAGTTTTTGATGCAGATTCTTCAGATGGTTTTGTTTAGCAAAGCTACTGAAAAATCTGGTCTGCTGTCAGGAACATACTTCCCTAGCAGACAAAATTAATTGGTCTTTTATAGCTACTAGAGGCTACACCTGTTGGAGCCTTTATATAAAATGCTGACAGTAAGATCACAGGTTCCAAGGGGAAGGAGTAATTTACACTTGTAGTCAAACAAATTGCAAATTTTAATTAACAGCAAGAGTATTCAAGTTGGGTACTTGACTGCGTGTTGTGATGAAACAGCCCTGGTGGGAGGAGGCATGGGAAATGCAAGGAGATGTTGCACTGACTTCTTAAAATTTGTTCTCCCCGCAGAGTCGATCAGCAGGACCTGCCTTGTGAGCTACCCTCTCTAGGAACCAGAGTGAAATTTGCCCTTGGAGTCCATGGGAGCAGGTCATGGACAAAGCTGCTTGCAGTAAGTTTGCTTCTGTTTGTGGCCTGCCAGGTCATTCCTCGCAGGGAACTTCAGTTTTCCTTTTGCTGCTACCCCTTTTTCCCCCCCCTTTATTCTAGACCTTTGCTGGTTGCTTTGTTAATAATTTTCCTGTCCGTATTGCTTTCCCTTACGTGACTTCAGTGGAGCTGGTGCCATCTCGTTGGGTGCAGTGCCTTCATCTTCTCTCTTCATTCTGGTTATTTCTCATGATATATCCATACTCTGTTCTCCAATGATTTTGGCCTTTGTACTGCTGTTCTAAGTGCTGTTTCTTTTAGCTTTTTTAGCTTTTCAGCATATTGTAATTCAAGTTGATGGTTAGTATCATAATAAGGGAAAAATAACCCCATTCTTTTGCATACTCTTTAAATCAGTGTTCAGATTATCTCAGCACATTGAATGTGTCAATAATTGTTTCCAATGTATGGAATCTGTATTTACAAGTGTGCCTGGGTAGATCCAGTTTAAATCTCATGTGACTGAAGGCAGGTCAAAATATTGGGGGGGGGGTGGGAATCAAACTTATGTTTCAGTTCTTTGAAGGAAATTAGTTATTTCATGAGAGAAAAGACCTGTTCTGCTTCCTGTTTAAAGATACTGGTTGACTTGCCTTTAAAAAACACCACCACAAAACCCTGAGTTAGCCAACATTAGATTGATTTTTTTCTTTGTAAGTATGTTGTATTCACACCAAAATATAAAGACAAGCTCTTTTTTTTTAGAGGGCTTATACTAGAGATTCTGGTTTACACAACAAAGTAATGATATTTTGTTTTCTTGCTGAGAAATGCCCTGGCTGTCTGTCACTTTTCCTAAGTGGCCCCTTCATGCTAAAGGTTTTCTCACCATCTGTGGCAGGAGAGATTCCCAGCTGTGTCATGGTGGGGCTGAGCATAACTCTGGTCCACAGGATTACCTCCACCTAGGGGGGTGTCACACGTCTGTAGGTGACACTCACCTGTTTGCCTCATGCATCCCTAATAATGGTTGCACTAAAGGATTGATAAAGAGGGCATGTTTGGAGTGAAGGAAGATTAAACAATGTGCTGTAATATAAAGAAATTAAAGTTTAGATATGTTTTAGAGGGAGTGGGTGTGCTTAGAAAGAAAACAGTGATAAATACTTTTTAGATATATTGGAACAACTATGTATGTGTGTACTATTTAAGATAAATGATTATGACTGGAGTTGTCTGCTCTCCTTGCCTAAAATTAAATGAACAGGAGGTGTTTTTCCAGTTGTTCCCCATCAAATGTCCTTGTACTGAGGTGTCGTGGTGGATCCCATTACAGTTCTTGTTTCTTCCTCTTGTGCACCTTGAAGAAACTCGGGGTGATAAAAATGTGAGTGTTGCTTAACAAGGTTCTACTATTAAAACCAACGTTGAACTGAACTTAATATTGCTTAGTGTTATTTAGAGACTTGCAGGAGAGAATTAGGTTGACGTTTAATTTGAGCAAAAAAACGGGAATAGAAACCTTTTTTAGGGCTGTTCTAGCAAGTTTAAGAATGATGTGTATTCTAATATTAATAAATAAGCCTCTGTAACTACAGGGCATCTAAATAAGGCATGCAGCATGTGTAGTACAGTGTTTAAACAACTGAGATGTGTGCAAGCCAAGTTTTTGGTCTCAGCTCTTTAAAAGTCTCTGCAGATTTTATGGAATTAAAAGAAAATGTGTCACTAAGAGAAATGCAATTGTATTGCAGGCTTCTAGGCATCTAGACAGGTTGAGAAATACAGTCTGGAGATACTGAAAGGTCCAAAGGTTCACCTGGATGTAAAATATAGCTTGCAGCAGCTGTATTTCCTGATTTTCTTCCATTTCTGGAATTACAGAGTGCTGGGTCATGCCAGCTAATATCAGTTACATGAAAATGGAATTGACAATAATAATACATCCTTACAGAAAACATTTTTTGCCTTAGAAATAATTTCTTAAAGAAGTAGGAGAACAATCTCACAAACAAAAGCCTTGTGTTGGCAGAGCTAGGTTTTTTGTAACGTTTCTTCAAGCTAGTAGAGCAGAAGGGAAATCCTTTAGGCTAAACTTTGCAATGGTGTGCACACTTCAGGTCTGAGGAGCTCTAATGAAACCCAGACATGCAGGTTAGGGTTGAATCTTTGCTGTGAGTCACATCAGAGCAATGTTCTAGAAAGAAAAGAAGCATAGATAAAGCTTATCTAACAGGAACTGTTAGAAACCTATAGAGAAGCATAAAATGAGTTCATTGGAGGTTGTGAATAGCTTGTAAATATCTGTTATTTAATTTAAAAGCTGAAATGGTTTGCTGTACTAGGTTGCAAGCCATCAGAGTTCAGTGAGTGTAGTATTTTACACACTATACAGGCAAGATAGGAATTTCGGCTTCAGTTTATCTAATGTAAGAAACAGATACTTTACAAAGAACCAAGAGTGAAAGAGCCACTGTGGACAGTGACTGAAAGTATTCTTGCTCCTTGGTGTTATTTGGGAAGCTGGAGACCAGCTCTCCAATTTCTAATGCCCGTCACCAAGTCCAACTGTCTACTAAATGTTATCATTACCACTAAATCACGTCCTGAAGTGCCACATCTAGGTGGTTTTTGAACACCTCCAGGAATAACACTTCCACCACTTCCCTGGGCAGCCTGTTCCAATGCCTAACCACTCTCTCAGTAAAACAATTTTTCCTAACATCTAATCTAAACCTCCCCTGGCACAACTTAAGCCCATTTCCTCTTGTCCTTTCACTACTTACCTGGGAGAAGAGACCAACATCCACCTCACCACAACCTCCCTTCAGGTAGTTGAGAGCAATAAGGTCTCCCGTGAGCCTCCTCTTCTCCAGACTAACCACTCCCAGCTCCCTCAGCCACTCCTCGTAAGACATCTTGTCCAGACCCTTT
>WTSP01012711.1:0-21591 GCA_025331215.1 Actenoides lindsayi | reverse complement strand
TCACCCGAGACCTCCCCTGTTAACCAGGGCTGTTGATAAATGATGGAGAGAGGCTTGGCAAGCTCCTGTGCCGGCTCACTCAGCACTCTTCGGTGGATCCCATCCAGCCCCATACACTTGTGAATGTCCAGTTGGCTTAACAGGTCATTAACTGCTTCTGCCTGGATTATACTCTTTTTGGGTTGCCTGCCCCTTCTTCCAAAGTTGGCAAAAACTTTATCCTCTGGCACAGTTTACAGCTGTTTGAAGGCTGATGGAAATAATGCTGCCTGGAGCATTCAGCTGGAGTAAGGCCCTTCAGCCTGTAGCTTCTGAACTTCTGGACATGTGTGGTCTGCTTCTGAGGTTGGTCTGTAATGTCTGCAGGGTTACATTCACTGTGCACGGAGTTTTTGCTTTATTTGGAGGGGAAAATAGAAAAGTAATCCACACATCATGGGTCAAAAGTCCTATGACAGCCAGGAGATGGTTCTAATTTGATTGTCCTATCTTACAGTATGGCCTTTAACTTAAGGAGGCAGAAGGTAAGTGAGAAGGTATCTCTACCAAGATAGTGTACTAGCAGTTCTGACCTGAGGTTCTCCACACCTCAGAGAAAACTCCTGTGCCAAAGTAGGTAGTTTTCTATCCCTTTTGCCTCTACAGCAGCAGAGAGCACAGGAGGAGATCTGCGACAGACACTGGTGGTTGTTCATGGTGACATCAGTTTCAGGCTTTGGATCTGGCTTCCTTGATGGTTCTGTGCATATTGTGGCCTGATCCAGAGTCACTGAAATGTAAAAGGAGTTTGCTGGTGGCTTGGAGGGCTTTAGAGCTGGCCTTCAGGACAGTTTTGGTCTCAAGGCATTCCTGGTCAGTACTCTGTGGGTAGGGGAGGGCCCACTTTTAGCCACGTACAAGAGGTTGGTGGTAGTTGTGTATAATGCAAAAAGAAATAGGTGAAAATCAAGACTTCGGAGCATTCCCAGCTGTAGGAGAAACTTCTGCTCTATGAGCAAAGGACTGGAGGGAATCTGCTTTCCAGTGGATTTGTCTTTCATTCACGCTGGGAAGCAGTGTAGAGGTGGCTGCTGTGGCCCTACATGTGTGCATTGCCCAGGTTACTGGTGTCGAGAAGAGTTTGTGCCTCTGTGTGGAGTGAAGGCAGCCAGCAGAGAAATTGGAGAGGAGGACATGGGTACAGCTATTCCCAGTGTTAGTGTGGAGCTGCTGAGTGGCAGCAGCCAGCAAGTATATGGAGTGAGGAAGCAGGGGTGGGAGCTGGAAGGAGGGAATGGGAGAGATGAGGATGCTCTCCTCTCCAGCAAAGGAGGTGATTCCAGCAGGGAGGAAAGGACATGGAGTTGGAAATGCTAGTTCAGAAGGCATATGGGGATTACTGGGAAGTGTTTCCTCCCTCACTGGAATGCTCATGTCTGGGCCAGTGTCTTGCAGTTGGACATCCTTGCATGGGGCTGCTGTAACCTTCTACCCCACTCTGTAACTGGGGAGGATTATTGAACACCACCCCATGCCCTGCACAGCAGCACCTCTGACCCTTGTGGCCATGGCTGTCAGAAGTGAAGCAGTCACACAGGGCCACCTGAAAATCAGTCACAGTCCTCACTTTGTATGAGACTGGGCTCTCTGGCTGGACTGTCTCCATGTGAAAGTATCCAAGACTGATGGGGATCCTCCAGGGTGTGACGCAGTTTGGTTAGTCCAAGTCAATTCAAAATTAAGTGCTATGTTTTAATCCTCTTTACAAGCCAACCTTTTAAAAAAATTTTTGGCAGAAACAACCTTTCTCTTCTCCCCTGATGGAAAACTTCTGTTTTCTCAGAAACAGAATTCTCTTTCAGAAGATCTCCCCTATGGAAAATTACCAACCAGCTCCAACTTGATGCCAGAAAAGATCTAGCAGGCATTAGCAAAAGGTGACTAGGGGTGTAATGTATCATTTAATCCTAACTAGGGCAACGTAGCCACATGAATTTGAGAACGTGAGCAGGCTCTCGGCATCCCTAACTCAACATGCAGTAGGCAACCCACCAAAACCACACATGCAGAGCAGGGAAAATGAGTTTCAATCTTTCTTCAGTTTTGAAAGCTCAGTTCTGCCCTGAGGAGGAAACTGGCAAAATGTAATCACATGTACCATACTTTACTTCCTCTTAATGACTTCTGACTTCCAGATCCAAAGTATTTGCTTTATAAATAAGAAGATGCTTGCTTTTTTTGTTTTTTTTTTTCCTCTTTTCTTTAGGAGATAGTTTCACCAGCAACCAGTCTGAGAGAGAAAAAGGCTTCCTTGTCCTCTAAGTAGTATGCTGGGGAGAAGATTATCTGGCATGTTTGCAGGCATAACAGACTTAAATGTTGAAGTTGGTTCTGTTAATGCACAAGAAATAATCTCCAGTCCTTCTCCTACAGCTCTGCTGCTGCTTTTCTAGTCTGAAGAGACCAGCTGACAGAGAAAGTACCATTCCCTTCAGCAGACAAAGGATTTGGGATTCAAGCCTGTCTCAAAAGGTAACTTAAAACCTATTCATGGAAGCATTGCATAATTTAGCACACATCCTGTGAAAAGAGCAGGTTTCTGGACAGGAAACATGGCTTGGCAGTGCAAGACAATATCGTGTTGGGAAGGAAAAACGAGGGAGAAAGGCAGGTGAAGTGATTAAAAATATGGTGATGTTGAGATGTCTTTCCACAGTGTGTTGATTGGTCTCCTTTTAGTTTTTTTTTTTCTTCCTTTCTTTTATTGGTTCAGGCTCATCTTTTATGGCTGAGCTCACAGGCTGTGATCAAGTGTCTCAAACATGTGTCCCAGACATGGACCTTAGTGTATGTTAAGCTTGTCCAGGCACTGGAGTACTTTTCCTTCTCTAGCTTCTGTGTGAACTACTGGCTTGTCTGCCTGCCTTTGACAGGAACTGAGCAAAAGGAGCATCTCTGCTTCAGGTTTGGATGTGTGTCGTGGGTCAGCACTTGGTCTTTAGCAGCAGCCCAGCACTGCTCTGTCAGTGCAGCTCAGGGCCAGAACTCCTCCTTTTTGACACATCTGTGGATGCAGCTTAGCTTAAAGTACTTCTTGGAGCTTGAGAAGAGACCAAGCTGTTACACAGTCACTGTCCCACTGCTGCTCACTGAAAGTCCCAACAGCACAGGAGATCTTACTGGATGAACAAATTGATTACTCCTTTTCCTTAAGAGAAACTTCTTCCAGACACACCTAGAGAGACTATCTACAGACTGAATTGCAGTAAATATCCAGCCACAGAACTTGCCTTGAAAAAGGCATTTTATTTATCACTGCTTTCATTGGACAGGTTTCCTCTGCCCAAAGACAGCTGTGAATTTTTGGAGGGCATTATTTTGTTTTTTTCTAGAGCTAAACTAGTAGCGATTTAAAGACGTTAATCTATTGCACTTTTAAAAATATTTGTTGCAGCTGAGCTGACTCTGGTTTAGTTTGGTTTCTGAATCTTCACATTTGTTGACTTCCCTCTGCAGCCTTGAGAATCCAATGCAATATGGGTGTTCACCAAATGTACTTACCAATGTGCTTGATCCTAACTTACGTGTGTCTTTGGTGCTGTTTGCCTCAGAACCTTCTATTCAAGGCAAGACTTAATTTTTTAATGTAAAAGAGAAACAGGAAAGAAGAATTCCTTTTGGAATGAGAGCGAACTACTGACTAAAACCTCTGTGCATCATAAAAAGGGGTAGGGAAGGGCAGTCCAAAGGTTCTGTGCCCCCTTTCTTTAAAGATTTCCTTTCATGGTTTGTTCAAGCAGTTCTGTCCTGGCTTTTTGTGTTTTATCTAGCGTGAGCCTTCCCCACAAAGAAAGAGAAAAACAATTTTTCTCTTGTTTGTTGTGTAAAATACAAAGCTTTGCCTTTCAGGTGCTGTCATGAGCTGCTCTTGTGCTTTGAAACAGACAAAATCCTCCTGGCTTTTCCTGTTGCTGCATCTTGGTTTTGAGAAGGATAAAAATGAAAGAGTCAAAATGGGATGACTGCATTTAGGACCCATTTAGTTTCTCAGATTTAGAGAGTTAGAAGCACTTAGCATTTCACTGCTCTTGCAGGAAAGACCAACCAAATGCCAATGAAGGAAGGTCTTGTTTCTGAAGAGCTGAGCGTGATCCAGTCTCCTGATGGCATGATTTCCACCTGAGCAGCTGTAGGCAGCTCTGAAATGTTCAGTTAGCTTATGTCTTCTAAATACATAAATTATGTATTTGTAAAGAAAAAGGTAGCGAATAATAGGAAGTGAAGTCAGGCAAGGTGATAGGCAAACCCCATAGTTTCCTTGTTTATCCTGTATCTTTGCACTGAGTGCAAAATGTTACGTGATATCACAAGTGCTGAATATTTTCTCTAGAGAAGTGATGCATTTTAATTAAATTCACTGTTTAAAGTTCAGTTATTCATTAAAGGTACCCAGTTTTCCAGAAAGACATGCTGACCTTGGGTATACAATCCTCTGAAGAGGCCTTAACAGGGATATGAACAGGGAAAAACTTTTTTTCATAGAATTCACACAAAAAAACCCACAGAAAGTTTCTTGTACAGTTAGCTGCATAGATATATACCATTCATGTTGGCTGCTTCATCTGACACTTTCCAAGTGACACTGTTCACTCTCTGATGCAAATCAAAGTGTGTGTGTCTTTCTCTCTCATAGAATCTGGATTTTGCTGCTGTTAGTTGGTTCTCACAGCTGGGGCCAAGCCTCAGCCCCCCAGCCAGCTCCAGCCTCTTCTTTGACTGGGATAGGAGCTCTTGGGCGTTCCTGGTCAGTGGCTCACCTCTGACAGTCGTTTCCATCATGGAAGCAAGCAGATACAAAAGCTTTGCAAAATTCAAGCTGAATTTATTCACAACAAAGAATGTACAGTTCTCAGCAAACAGTAAAACATTTATTCGCTTCCATGATCCTGGTTTTTTTTGTTTTCTACTATCTCCAGCGTTCTCTGTGTTGAGCTCGAATCTTTCAGGGCCCAGTAGCCCTCTGCCAGCAGCTGTCTTCTTTCTGAAACAGAGAGGCCCTGTTTTCTCCTGTCATCTTTTGCCCATATCTAGCCTCAGTGTAAAATAATCCTTTTCTGTAGAAATGCAGTTCTTACTTCTCTCATCTCTCTGAATTTTGCCTTTTCTTTTTTTAGATCCAGCAATAGTTTGATCTTGTTTTCCTTTGCTGGTGTTATCCCATTGTCAGCCAGTGAGAGAGACAGACAAGAGAACTAGGTTTATCAGGAACAGAGATAATCTTTTGTTCTCCAGAATTATGAAGGGTTTGGCTTTTAATGCTCTTTGCTAAACCTCTGTGTAGATAAGCAGGTAAAAGACACCATGGTCTTTTCTCGGCATAAGGAACAAGGGGCAATAGGCAGCAAAAGATGGTCGAAAGATAAGGAAGCAAACACTTAGGTTCCAAAGAAAGAAATTTGATTCGGGAGGTTTCCCTAACTACTGAAGTGTCAGTGAAGCTGTAACAGCTCACTCTACTCGTGAAAATACAAACTGGAACACAAAATCAGTGTGTGCTTTTATAATGGGAAAAGCTGGAACAAATATGATGCGGTTTTTGTTCTGTCAAGACAATGTAATCTCTTACTAGCTAGGAAAGCATCGCAATCAAAGAAACACTGTCTTTGGGGGTTGCAGGGATCTGCTGGGCAAGTAAAGTGATGTTTAAAGGTCAGACTGCTTTGTTGATGGGAGTGACTGTCTTGAAAGGGCGGAAGAACCACAGAGGACTTTTGTGTCATTGCCACAGGTGCTGTATGAAGTTGAGAGAATGGCTGAAGAAAGCAAAGCGCAACGGTGACAGGATATTTAAAGCAAAATGGAGAAATAATGAGTCAGCCCTGATTATTATAGTAGAGGGAATGAGATTTCTACCTTGGTTAATTCCTCCATCAGATATAAGGTCAGTCTTTAGCAAAAGGGTGGGGTGGGGAGAATCCCAATTCTGTTTCATTCTCTTTAACCCAACCAACAAAAATCCCTTTAGACTGTGGAAGTTACCAGTTTTGTAATGTTAGCAAAAAACCAGTATGTTTCAGGAGTTTAGGGTTTAGTCTTTGTAATCAAAGTGATAATTTGCTTGTTTGTTAACAGACACATCTACACTCATGAGTGTTTCTCATATATCCAGATTTAAACAGCATTAGTGATACTGTTTCGTCGAGGGCATGTCCTTAACTGTGTGCAGTGCTATTTGAAGACACCAAGACACTCTCTTGAGGTGCATCACCACTCTGATGATCTCATGCAGCTGTCCTGATCTGTTGCCCAGCTAGTGATTCAGGGGAAGCCCATGAACTGCTCTTCTGCATTGTGCCATTTAGACTTGCTCGGAAGGCCTTAAACAGATAGAAAGTGCAGGTTTATTTGTTATAGGTCATCCCCATGTAAGAGATAATGTATTGATTTGGGAATTTTTTTTTATTGGATTTGGTGTTCCTCAGTGAAAACTTGGCTTCCCAAAAGTAATGTTTGGCTTCCCCAAAGGTAATTGGGGGAAGACCTTGCCAAAGCATTTTCTAGGAAATTCCCTCTGTTTTATGCGGGTTTATACTTCACACCCCTGTGGCAGGTGCAGCCCCCCCCCCAGCAGACAAAGCAAGCAGGGTGTGCTGGAGCAGTTTGACACCTTGGCCATTAAGCTGCACCTCACAGTGCTTAACTGGCACCTCTGGGTCTGGACCCCTTAGTAAACAGGCTCAGGGGCTCTGCTTGTCCATGTTTTGTCTGGGCTTGTCCCCTCAACCAATCAGAATGACCAAAGTGCACCCTTACTAGGGTATGCATGGGGTCCTGCCTCAGAGCCAGAGAAGTTGGTTCTTGGCAGAGCAGTGGTCCTGGCAGTTGGACCTTCCCCTTGGACATGCCATCTGAGGATACTTCCATGGTTAGAGTGGATTGTGTGAGCCTCACCCCCCACTTTGGGTGAGTGTTATCTTGGGCACTCTGGTGTGGGACATTTCCCCTTCATGAGTGAGTGTGTGTCCATTGTGGTTCATCTTTCTTTAAGGTTTAGGAATTAGTTGTGTAGTAGTTAATTCCCAACAGACATCCAAACTTGTCTTTGGTTAGAAGGACTTCTTACTCTGGTAGTGAATCAGGTTGCACATGTTGGATGCTGAAGGTGCCCAGCTGTTACACGGGCGATGCCCTCCAAAACAGTCCTCTTTAAGAGGGAGGGCTGATGCTGTCAGGAGAAGCTCACTCCTCATGGAGACTGTCCATATGGCCTGTTACTATCCGTCTGCTGGTATGAAGACAAACATCTTGCAGGAAATGGATGTCTGATAATGTGCACAGTGTGAGAGTGTGTGTAGGCATAGGTTAATGTTGACATCATTAGTGCTTGGTCACCTAGGTGATAGATCTTGCTGCTATAGTAACTCGGAAGCTACATTGCTCATCAAATACAAATTTGAACAAATTGGAATGTTTAAGGTGTTTGTGTCTCTTGTCCCCTGCAACTGACTGTCTGCCCTTCTAAAATATTTACAGGAATTGTGAAATGAGATGTAATGGTTTTGTTCCTCTTTGGTTTTTATTGGTTTTTTTGTTTGGTGGGGTTTTTGTGTGGGTTTTTTTTAAATTGTGCCCTGGAAGAGATACGATGTTTATGCCCAAACATTGAACTTAGGATAGAGGTTTTTGAAGAAAAGTAATGCTATTGCTTATTGCCTTCTGAATTCTTTCCTCTTGAGACCATCCCTTTAGGGAAGCTGGTATTTTGACTTGTATGCAGAGGAGTTTGAGCCAACTCAGAATATTGACCTTTAGGCATCCACATATAGTTGTAACTGCAGCCATGTGATGGTCCAGGGTCACATCTGGAAAATGGATATTCCGTGTATGTCTTGTGGTGGATTATGGGACGCTAACTTCTCTTTCTTGATGCAGAAAAGAAATGATTTTAGTACATGAGGTGCTTTCAGCTCATTAGCAGTGTAATGTGTCCATTCAGGAATGCAACCTTATATGCTGCTGGGTAAGAGATTTTCTTGGATTTTGGTGTGTTTCATCTATGAAAGATGATTCAGAAGTCACAAGAGCACAGAGGGGGAGATCAGATCATAAGACTACCAAGCTCTGGTTTTGATGACTATGTCAGAATGGGCTGTGTGTTTCCAGGAGTCCCACAGTATATGCCCTTCACTACCCACTGTTTGCCATCTTTTTCACTTGAACAATAAAGACAGTAAGAGGGCTTTTTTTTAATTGCTGTATGATAGTACTTAACAAAAGTGAGATTTTTAGGTTCCTCTCAGCAAAGCAGGATGGGACAAGGAGACTATGTGCTGTTGACTGTGGAAGGACAAACTGATAGATCTTCTACAATCTGACCTGGCTGACTAGACTTTCTGCATTTTGGAAAATTTTATGGAAGATGAATAAAAATCTGGAAAAACACTAACAAAATCAAAAACCCACGAGTGATTAAACATGAGACTTCCAACTTCTTGTCCCACTTACGCAGGGCACTCTAGGCTTACCCTGGAGATGGAGCAGCGTCTTCATGTGCATCCCAGGACTTCACCAAGACAACTCTCATTGTAAATGGGGAGCTGTCGAATACAGCAGCCTGTTCATCAGAAGCAAATCTTTGGAAATATCCCAAAGGGTAACCCAGTCATGCTTGAAATGTCCAAGAGAGTGCTTTGATGTTCCACCCTACAGCACTGAAGCTTTGCCTGCTCCTGGCATAGCACACTTGTGTAGGTGTTGATGCAGCTGTGTTAGATGTTTTAAAAAAAACCTGAGGATGTATTTTTAAGGCACTTCAGCTGTAATATAAGCCTGAAAATATTGCCTCTGAGCATTAGCAAGACTCTTAAACTCCTCTGATAACTTCACAGTATCTTCACTGGCAGAACAGGGACTAGCTGTGTCCACATGAACTGCTAGCTGATGGTTTCTTCCATGTTCTTATGCACGTTCTTGGCAATAATGGTAATTGGTAGGGAGGCATACAAGAAGAACATAGCTTGCTTTAGCTGCACGACTATTGGGCTCATGTAATTAGCTGGATTAGAGCTAATCTAATTACATTTTTAATTGCTTGTCCCTTGGCACTATTGGCTTTTAATTGTGTGGAGTCCAGCTGACACCCTCATCAATGAGCAGCTGCCCTCATGTGAGATTAGACCAGTCTTCAAAGAAAGAACAACAAACAGTGAAAAGTGTGCGTGTGTTTTGAGTTTGAGAAAGGTTTCATAGAAGCTTGTTCTTCTCAGTGTTTCACCATTAAATATTATTTCTTCCTCAGTCCCCTAGGAGGCAGACTCTGACAGAATGAATTCGCTTAAGGCTGGCAAAGGTGGGTGAAGATGAAGGTCCTGGAAAAATGCCCTTTGGGACTGAATTCTGCAAGGGCCCCTGATTTCAATCCATGGTCTGAAAGATCACCAGTATAAAGTGCTGCTGCCATGTTTGTGAAGCCCTCTGGTTTGGGGGTGTATCAGACACTGTAAATAAGAGTGAGTAGCTACAACCCTTTTTTTCACCAAAGGAAAGACAACTGGTTTTCCTTAATCCCGTGGAAGTTAAACCGAATTTCCGTGTCATCAGCTGAATTTCAGTTCTACCTCTCATCTTAAAGTTGTCAGGGATAGTTAACAGTAGTAATAATTGAAGAGGGAGCAAATTTAATAGGTGTGAATAGTTAATGCTTCTAGACCTATATTGAATTGCTTGTACTTTTGTAAGGCTGAAGCAAAGAAAAGCTGAAGGCTCCTAGACCAGGAGCTGAAGCCTTCTCTTCAGCTTCTTTAATGCTTGAACATGGTTCAGCTGGTTAGCACAAGGGGAAGTGGACAGATCATTCCTATCACTTCAGATGAAGAATAAATTTTGTTACACTTTTCCTTCTCAACAATTTTGTGCTCTCAGGATTGAGGAGGAATGGCTCGTGGGCAGCTCTGCCTACAAAGCAGTGTTGTTTGTTCTCCAGAAAAGCTAATGAGTGAGTGGGCCAAGCCAGTCAAATGGGTGGGAGCAGTTGAAGGTGAAGGTGGAGCTGCTCAGGCCACGCTTGGTGCTGTGTGAGGGTGGCTGGCCTCAGTGTAAAAAAGGCTTCTGAAGTTAGAAAAATCATCTATCCTTGAAACAGTTGCCTACACTCAGGATATGAACAAAAACTGGTTTTGATGAAGGTGATCTTGGACATCATCTTTGTTCCCTTGTCACTGGGACCTTTTTAACAGGAGCCTGGCAATTACTAGATGTGGCTGAATTTGCTTGCTTTGGCTTTTACTTCATTTGGGCTGCAAAGCAGAGGGTACTTAGATAGCAAAGCCTAGATCGATTTCTGCCAATTGCTGACTCTGAGCTGGCTTGAATTTGTGTATATGCTGATCCTATAAATAAAAGCAGTTCTGTCTCTTGTGCTGAAAACTCTTGTTAGTTATTAATTAAGTTACGGATATGTAGAGGATGCCGTGTGTTGCTAGGAGGGATGGCAGGTTCTTTCCATGCGACCCAGTTTGCGGTAGGTTTGGATATGACAAACATGGTGTCTGAACAAAAGGGTTGGTCACTGAGTCACCATCCCATAAAGAAGGTGAAACGGAGGATGTCCAAGCAATTGTCTGGCTTGGGTTCTCAGTGACATGTTATTGTCTGCATGTTTGTCTAATGTGCTGGCCATGGTTTTGATGTTCTTGGGTTGTTTTTTTTTCCTCTCGCCTTTTTTGGTTTGTATTTTCAGTACTGTGTTGAAAGGCAAGGCACCAGAAAGAAATACCAAATTTAAAGAACCAGGGCAAGAATGAGGCTGCCTGCTGGGGAGACATTTTGGGCAGTGACAGGGCACCAGCCAAAGATTTCAATAAAAACAGAAGAGTAGAAAAGTGACAGAAGATTAAGGCTCTTTCTTGCTCAACCCTGCAGCCAGTTAACATTGAAGTCTCAATCTAAGGATTATTAGTATTATTACGGTGTCTTGTGATACTTCATCCCTCTTGGCTTCAAGGTAATGGTAGTTTTCTAGGCATGTGACATAAAACCCTGAGACATTCATCAAGATCTGCTAATTAGAGAGACAGCAGACTATTTAGAGGATTTGGCTGTCATGAAACACCACAGCAATTATCTCCAAGCTATGAAGACCAGTTCTTTCACAATTAAACTCCTGAAGAGAGTTTTTTTTTTGTTTCCCCCTTCCCTGCATAAAATCTGCAGGAAAACTGGTGCTGGTTTTCTGTGTCAAGAGGAAAACTGAGAGATAAGAAAAAGGTGGGGTGTCCTGTGCTCACAGAATACTTGCAGGATGGATGGGCATGACCTGGTGAAAACTGGGGGCTGCATGATGTTGGTCCTTATGGGTACAGCCAGCCTCTCAAGATCCCTTCCCATTCCTTTGGTTAGCAGGTCCCTGGCAAGAAGGAGGAGGCTTTAGTTCAGCTTGTTGCTTCCAGAAAAGATGTGTGCCCTGGGATTTTCCACATCAGTTGGCCTGTTTCAATGTGAGAAAAACAGAATAATTACAGGGTTGGTGCAGGCAGAGCAAAAAGTGCCGTTTCTGAATACTGAACTAGAAATGAAGTGGCAGAAGGGAAAGCAAGAGCTCAGATACACATCTTCTCTTGTCCTTGAGTGTCCCTCTTTGGGAATTGGGGAAGGATGCAGGTGAACTCTGTGGGGCTGAGACCTCCCGTAACTACTTAAATCGAGTCCCATACCTTTTAGTGTCTTAAACCAGCATCATCCCTACATTCTCTTTCTGTTGCTTTTGTTCCTAATCTGTATTTTAAGGCTTGCATTCATGTGTAAAGATGAGGAATAGGGCCCTTCCCACTTCCTGGGCTTTCTCAGCTTTTAGGTTTATATCCCCTTCTTTTCACTCGCGCTTTCCCACCAACTTGAGCACTCAGTGTTAGCCTTTAATAGACTAGAATTTGTGAGAGAGAGATCTTGGATACATGGAGCTCACTGGTTTCCAGGAGGGAGTTTAATCCAGGATAATTCTTACTATTGGGGGAAAATTACTCATTATTTTTGAAGTACATAATGGTAATAGATTTCCATTTACCCTCCCTAGGTGGCCCAGGGCTTCCTGCTGCTGCCTAACCATCAGTTTTGTTTCAAAGAAGAGAAAAGAAGGAACAAAAGGCTCAATCCCTGATAGCTGTGGTAGGGATCAATGTGTTACCCCAGCTGGTGCTGCATGCACACCCAGGAGTGACAGGAATTCAGCTCAGTTCAGCTAAATGCTGTAACTTTCCATGGAAACTGCTGGATTGATTCTCTACCTTTGGCTACAGACAATTCCTGTGCCTCATGTATGTGGTGTAATTACAAGTAGATAATACAAGGAAGAGTGAAAATCACCTCTGCATTTATGGTATGTTCCTTTTAAAGTGATTATGATTTTTTTTTTTTACTTTTTTTTTTTTTTAAGCCCACCCTGTCTCGTGCTTTCTACCCAGCTGATCAGTATGGCATAGGAAGGGAAAATGAAAGTGTACTTTCAGCACTTTACTGAGTTCTGCTCATTTTTACAGCATGCTAGCTGGTACAAGCCCTTATTGGAGCTGCAGCAGAAAAGCAGAATGGTTTAAGGACTCAAAAATTCACATTTTCTTCCAGCCTGATAGAGTGAGGAACTATTAATACACCAGGCAGACCACTGAAATAGATGCAGCTCAGTGAATGACAAACACATTTTGGTTGGGTCAGAATATATTAAGGCAGTTATCTTGTGCTGTCTCTTTAATAGGTTTTTTTTTCCTACATAAAGTGGTACTGTTTTGAAAGGCTAGGAGTGGCAAGATACTGGACAGTTTCTCTAATGAAGGTTTATAAAGTTCCCACTGATCCATTTCTTGAAGTGCTGTGGTACTGCTGTGCTTAATAACAGGTCAGTCAAGTAAATTGTTCCTGGGATTGAATTTAATTACAGGCAAGAGATGGAAACTTTGTTATCAAAAACTAATAAAATATCAGGTGGCTTTAATAAAGCCAGTAAAGTGGCAGTTTTAAATGGAAACCTGCTTGCTTAATAATAGAGAAAATGATAGATTCGAACGAGATGTTTTATAAGCAGCGTGTCACTTCTCCACTGCAAGGGAAGAGGCACATTATTTTTTAAGCTGCGTTACTGAGAAACATGAAGTTCATTGTCAGTGTTTATCCTGTAAGCCTCAGACTGAAGGGCCTATAGCCAGAGGAGATTTTTTTTTATTATTGAAAAATTCTTGTAGTCTGAAACTCTCGTGTGATGACGAGGGTGATTTTTTTTTTTTTTTTTCATTAATGCTTGCAAAGCCATTTATCCAGACGTGTAATTGAAATCAGGAGATGCCTCGGCATGAATTGGCTGTCACTGATGCTACATTTTGAAATGTTAAATAAGATGCTTAAAGTTTTAGACCTTTACTGTTGACCCATTTTATAATAGTTGTGATGTTTTCCTCTAAATTTTTGAAATACTTTTGTTTGGATTCATTGTTACACTGAGAATAACTTGCCTTCCATGCCAGTCCTGCACATTTTTTTTTTGTGGTACGGTAAAATTAATACTAAATATTCCAGTTGTATTCACAAGTACTGAAACTGTTAGATAGTTTGAGGCACTTGTGTGCATTTCCCTTAAGAAAAGAAAAAAAACCCAACCTCACACCATTTTTTAAAGTGCGTGTTAACGGCTCCCTGCAGGATTCCTGACCTCATGGGGAGCAGTTTTTACTCCATGGGTGCTTTTTGGGTGTAGTTCATGTGTTCCAGGGTGACCTTGTTTAAGCCACGCCTGGGCACGCGTTAGAGAACCAGCATCTAGGGAGGGCAGTGGGCTGTCAGGTGGGGCTTCTTGGTGGAGAGGAGCCAGAAGCAGCCTACTTGGACCAGTCTAAGCTGTGAAAAGGGGGACAGCGACACATAAGCTCTGGTGTCAGTTTTGCATGCCTGGTCAATAATACTTTCCACTTAGAGCAGGGAAATTAGTTGTACTCCAGCGAAGACCCAGGTTGAGTCAAGAGCTGCCAAGCCAGCACCTGACTTAGAACGGGCAGAGCCACTCTCACTGCTGCCTGGTGCTCTGCTGCTGCCTTGGCAGGGTGCAGTGCTGCCTGTCGGTCTGTTTGCCTCCGCGAAAATCCATAGCCTAGTTCTGCCAGGAGCCCTGGTGAACATCAGGAGCCTCTGAACATCAGGAGCCTCATGCTTCTTTTTCTCAGTATCTTTCACAACTGACCTATATATTAGATGAGGATCCTTTTCTGTCCCACCAGTCCCACAGACTGACTGGCTGGGGGTGTGGGTTGCAGGCATGTTTACCACAAATGGAAAGAACAAACCCCAGGATAACCTGGTGGATTGAGAGGACTGGGGCACAGGGATTTCTGCCCCTCTGCTCCTGTTCTGGACACCTCTTTGCTTTAAGGCTATGTCAGAAATAAACTGTGTTAATTAGCAGTTGCCTCACAGCTTTTGTCAGGGAAGATCACGATGGTGTCTCTTGGTTTGCGTATTGAGTGTGAGATGTTTGGCTCTGGCTTTAAGCGCTCCTGTTGCCAGAAACTTAGCACCGTCTTGTCTCTGAGCTCCGAAAATTAGGGGCTGTTTTGGAAATGTTGCCCCTTATCTCTGTGTGAGATAAAACCTGTAATCCCAATATAACTTCTACCCACGCAGCAGGATGTTGGGAGGACAGAGCAGCTCTGAGTATTGAACAATGGCAAGCCAGCACTCTGAGCAATTGTTGTGAGTCAATGCTGAATCCCTGCCAAAGATGTCTTTTGCAAATAAAATTTAGCACTAATTTATAATGGGTTAGTTCATAACATGATGTAAAGCGCTCAGTACATAATGAGTCGTCCGGGATTGAAAGAAAATACTCGTAACAACTTTATTATCAATAAATACTATGTTTAAGCTGACCAAATCAATGTAAGGGTATTGCTGTGTTTCTTCACTGGCAGTTTGCTACTTTCCTTCCTACCCAGGGCTGGCAGAGAGGGTTTTGTGAAGGGCTTTTTTTTCCCCTTTCATTGCCTTAACAAAACTGTCAACATACATTCTTTACTCCTCCCTGTGCAAGCTGTTGAATGAGTCCTGTGTACAGCTGGGCAGTGCCCTGCTCTTCCTCTGTTCAGAGCCTTCATCGCTGTGGCCCCTTGCAGGCAGCTCTGCCCCTGCCGCTCCTCAAGCAGTGCCCAGTGGCACAGGACCAGAATCTGTGGCAGAAAAGCAACCCCCACCCGCTCACCAAATTCTCTTCTGTGCGCCATGCTCTGCTTCTGTCAGGAAGGGCTTTTTCTAGATCAGTGTCCCCATGATGAAGGTAATCCATCTGTTCTGCGTCTCAGAGCTGATCCTGCGGGAGGGAACAGGATCCTCCACAGATTCTGGCCTTGAAACAAACAGCAGCTGGGTTTTCCTCAGCTTTCCCCAGAGTAACCCCTGCTCTCTGCGTGCATCTGCTGCGGGCTGATGCATCTTCAGGCTTGGTAAGTTGTTTAGTTTCATTTTGGGCTTTTTTTTTTTTCCATTTGCTGACCCAATTTCAGTAGTGCCAGTTACAGCACTGAACATTTAGCACTGCAAACAGCCAAGATTTCTTGGAGCTGCTCCTGCACCCTCTGTAACCTAAACCTGAGGAAAGGCTTGAGCTGCAGACAAAACCTGTTCCCGCAGGACTTGATGGTGGCTGGGGGGGTGGGGGAAGCGAGCAGCTTTCTGCCGAGGTGTGGAAGCAGCCGTGGGTGCTGTTGGCAGGCAGATCCCTAAGGACAGGTCGCCCAGAGAGGTGGTGGCTGCCCCATCCCTGGCACCATCGCAGGGGAGGTTGGCCGGGGCTCTGAGCACCCTGCTCTAGGTGCAGATGGCCCTGCTCCCTGCAGGGGGGTTGGATTCGATGAACTTTAGAAGTCCCACCCCACCCAAACCACTCTGTTACTTTTTAAATTTATAAATACTAATATATAAATATTTATTTGTGTACTATAAATATACAAGGCATTGTAGCACCTGTAATAAACCTATAAATATTTATGCTATATTAAAAAATTAAACAAATCTCGTTTAAAAGAAAAAGCAAACCAACAAGCAATAAGCCTCTCCTTGCCTCAAAGGGACTCAAAACCTGTCAGCAAAGCAAAGAACCCTCCTGCGCATTGCCACTGAGCGGCAGCACAGCTTGTGCCCGCACAGCTCGTGCGGAGAGCTGGGAAGAAAAAGTTTATCCAGGCAGATATAATATATTAATGACAGGAGTAACCTCGTGGGAAGTCTGGGGAGCTCTGCTGGGGCCTTATTTCCCCCCCAGGAAGCATCCCAGGGTGAGCCCTGTCCTGGCTGCTGCAGGGAAACAGTGTGCAGCTGCATGAGCAAAACCACGCTCTGGGCCTTCAGTGCGTGTCCAGACACAGCTTGGGAGGGTGTTGCATAAAGCTCTCATGGGTTAAATGCTGCTTTTCCAGGGATAGGTGAGACGGTGGGTCAAAAATTGCTCCCATGAGGTCCCTACACACTCACTGGAGGGAAGGAGTTGGACCTGCCAGGCTGCTCTGTCTTCTCCACCTCTCCTTCCTTCTGACATCACAAATCATAGTGTTACAGACTTTGCCTTCAGCCCAGCAGGAGGGAATTGGGACAAAACTGAACATCCACCCTGACGCATTTCGCGGGAGCATCCAAAGCTACTCCTGCCTTTTGGAAGCCACAGTCACATCGGGAACAGAGAAACCAAATCTGGCCCCAGGGTGAAGCAGCAGAGCCAGGATTGTCCGTCTCGTCGCCCCGTGAGAAGCAGATGTGGCAGTGGAGCCATGTTGCTCTGAGCAGGATCCTCCGCAGGACTCCTCTGGCTGGAGGGGGACGTGGAAGGCAGTGGGTTTGCACAAGAGTTCATTTTCTGATAGGTTTCCTCTTTCTCTTCTCACACAAGAAACTTTCATCTTTGCCTCTTGAGCCGCTGTCGGCACTTCTCAGAAACGCTTGGGCTTTCACTTCCCACACAGCACAGAGCCACCAGTGCACCCACTGTCCCCAGGGACACCTGCTGAGCCCGTGTGCTGGGGTCCCCATTTGGGGTTTATATGCTGGATTTCGCACGGCAGCTTTTGCACAGGTTTTCTACATCAGGTTTTGTTTAGCAGGTTTTGCATACTGGGATTTGCACGCTGGGTTTTGCACACTTGGAATTTCACACTGGATTTTACAGGCTGGGTTTTGCACACTGGGTTTTACCACCAGGTAACCGGGAAGGGGTCAAGGCTACATTTCCCACCCAGGTGTCACCGCAGCTGCTTTGCCTTGTGCTGAGACTTTCATAAGTTGCTTGTCTCCGGCATGTTAAAGTGTTTTAATGAGCTTCTTGTAATGCAGAAATACATTGGCTAAGCCACAGCAATGCACAGTGGCCCGCAGAGCGAGGGCAAGTTGCCCTGGCAGGGCAGGGGAGAGGACTTTGCTGGGGCTGGAGGGAGTACTGCAGCCGTGCTGCAGGTGTACAGCTCCAAGACAGCCAGGACACTGGGCTTCTCTAGGTTTTAAGCACTGCAGCTCTCGTCTGTGGGTATTTATCCCTCATTAGTTTGTACCGAAGAGGACAGACAGCCTTGAACTTGCAAGGAAGGTTGTGCTGGGCGTGCAACCCATCTCCAGCATGGCTGGATGTGGCTCTGGGCGAGGAAGAAGGTGCTTTGGGATGTCAAATTATGCTGAGCTAATGACAGGACCTCCAGGGATAAGGAGCTCTTAGACCTGCTCTTGCTGTGCAAGAGAAACGCGGAGCCCTGGGGCAGGTGCTGGAGCTGGTGTCAGCACGAGGGCTCAGAGCAGGGAGCAAACCTTGGCCAGGGAGTTCAGCCCAGCAAAGGTGCTGAGCCTCTTTGTCCCATGGGGTGAGGAGCACATGGCCCTTCAGGGCTTCCCTGCCTTTGCTCAGCACAGCAGACTTTCACGCACCAGGCTGGTGGGACCAACCCTGGCATTGCACGTGCTCCCACTGGCCATGCAGCTAAAAATCCAGCAGCTGTGGGCAGCCCCTCAGACCCTTCCCAGGATTAATTCCACCCAAAAGTAGTTGCTGCAATTCATGACTCTGGGGGAAGGCTGCAGGGCAGCTGGCTCCCAATGCTGCCGTCATCTGCAGAGACAAAGGCACAAGTAGGAACATGTCAGCAGTGGAGAGAAAAAAAAAAAGAAAAAAGAAAAGAAAAGAAAAGAAAAGAAATCAATAAAAAAGACAGCACTGCCATCAAACAAAAAAAGCTGTGCTGGGGGTGGTTTGCTGGGGGCTGAGTGAGGTTTCAGCATCACCAGCAAGTTTTGCCCAGGGGCCAGCCTGGGCTGGCCAGTTAGAAATACTGAAAAATAGGTGGAATTTGGGAGCTGCCGATAAAGCCGTCAGTGCCCGAGTCTGCAGGCAGCACAAAATGGAGGCCTAGGAGGAATGTGCAAATTGGGTTTTGTGCATGCTAATTATTTCCAGACGCGTGCTCTTCGCAGTGATGGAGAAGAGATCAGTTGGTCATGAATCTATTTCATTCTGCCGCTAACAGCAGCAGCAGTGGGATTAAATCCTTCCCCACTGGCTGTTGCTCACACTGGTGAAGTGAACCCGGGCTCTGGCTCAGGGGCTCCACCGGAGAGAGCTCCCAGCACTTTGCACGGGAGGGATGTTTCCTCCAAGCACCAGATCTTCAGGAGAAATCTGGGAGAAATGCTGCTAAAATCCTCGAGCTTGCTCGAATTGGTGCCTGGAGAAAGCAGCTTGATGAAGACCTAGAGCAGCACTGCAAAGCTCGCTGGGAGCTTTGGGGGGTTTGGGCATCACCCGCTTCCAAAGGAGAAACCGCCTCTGGGACGTGCACGAATCGACTCCGACAGCCCGAGCAAGGTGTGTGCAGGGTCCCTGGCCCCTATCTTGGGGGAGCACGTCGCCCGCCCCGCCGCACCCTCCCCAGTATCAGCCCATGGAGCGCGCCGGGGTCAGCAGATACGGGAGGAGCCAGGGCAGCGGCTGTCGCTGCTGATCGGGGTGGAGCACCCCGGGTTCTGTGGCCAGTGCGGGTGTGAAGGGGGCTGTGGAGGAGGAGATGGGGCTGAGCCGTGTCTCCCAGCTGGGCTTTTCTTCTTCAGCTGTTGTGTTCATTTGTTGAAATGCCTCTCCCCCCATTTCAAAGCTGGAGAAGCACCCCTGCAGCCTGGCCTCCTCAGACATGCTGGCTGCGCTCTCTCTGGGGTTGAATAATGCTGGTTTTTTTAATTTGATTTCACTGCAGCAGGCTAGGACTGCTCCCCAGCCATTGCCATATCCACAGAGCCCTCATCCTCTCCTTTTTTTGCTCATTGTCATTTAATCCCACAAAACCTTGCCTAGAAGAGATGACGAAGCCCATCAGAATGAACCCATTTGACCATGGCCATGTGAGGAGTCGGTGGCAGAGCAGGATCACCCAAACCCAGCAAGCCCCATGGGATCTTTTCAGCCTCCTCTGCCCAGTGCCACCAGTCAATCCTGAAAGCACCACCAGCATGTGCTTTGCCTTTCCCATTGTCTCCCCAGGGCTTCAAACCAGAAAGGCAAGTTGATGAAAAAAAAAATCAGTCCAGGAAGTAATACAAAAAGCAAGTTTAATTATACACATTGGGTATTGCCTCTCCCTGTTCCATTAATCCATTGAGGTAGGCAATGGTAAATTAGGTCAGATTATGTGAGCACTGAAATAAAACCCACAGGCCAAATTCCTCGCATCCACACCTCCTTTACCTCTGAGGTTGCATAAATGTTCCTGGGCGCCGGACCCGTCTGCATCGCTTCGGTGGAGCTGTGCTGCTGAGTTTTCAGATTTCGTCTGGTTTTGGCATAGGAACAGCTGCCCGACATCGTTAGGGCTCAGTTCTCGCTAACTGACTTTGAATTCATGTTCATGGCCCTCGCTGGCATCAACCTTTGGACCTGTAATACACGTGCTGACTATGAAAGGAATACCTCGATATACGGGAGTGCTGCTCTGGTGAGCCAAGCCAAGAAGAGATGCTCTGTGTTTGTACTAGAGCAGGGACTGATGTTCTCCATTTCCTCGTACTAATCTACCTACTGGTATCTTGGTGTGCTCAGCAAGACCAGGGGTGCCTTATGCTGATGTTCACATAAGTAGGTCAATCCGTCCCAAAGCCAAAACAATGATGTTTGCTTATTTTTGATGGTGTTTGTTAATATAGAGATAAAAAATAACTGGAATACATCTGGTTTCCCAGAGACTGATATTTCCCCGTAGTCATCTCTTCCCAGGAGCACCGCAAAATGCACCCAGGTGGGCAGGAAAACCCAGGCTGGTGTCACAGGGACCCTCTTCCAGGGCATCTTCTGAGCCTGATGCTGCCTTTCACCTGAAAGTCTGGTGAATGAGATCCAGACTGGCTGTTTAAAATGGATTTTGAGGCTTTGAACATTTCTAAGCAGGGATGGGGCTCATGGTGCTGGCAGTGGCCGAGTGCCAGTGTGCTGAGAAGGGGCTGCATCCACACCATACGGGATGAGGAGTTTCTGGAGTGTACTGCTCACTGAGTGCTGATAATTCCTGCATGCAAACCATCCTTCCTCCAGCTTAAGCTTCTGGCAACACAATCTAGCAAACAAAACCCCGACAACAGAAGCCTGGGGGGACATAAAGTTCAGGCTGGTTGTACTGAAAACGAGGTTACAAACATATGCCCTCAATGACACATGTTTGTTCTGGTTCCTCTTCTAAAGTGAATGCTTTACATCATGCCATAAACAGGCACTTTTTCTTTTCCACAACTAAAAATTCAATTACCTGCTGCTGAACACCTAAATTTAAAAAAAAAAAAAAAGCTAAAACCAAAAAACAACAATAAAAAAAAATCCTGTAATTTTTCTTCTACGTGCTATTGTGCTGATGGAGGTGAAGCAGCGTTCTCCCTCCTCACCCCCAATTCAGCACCTACGGCTCCACACAGTTGCCAGCAGCCCCATGACAGTGGCAGCAGGTTGTGAAAATGATAAAACCTAATGCAAGATGTTGCTCAGCTTTTAGAGAGCTTGTAGATTTAGAAAGAAAAATAAAATAAATAAATAAATAAATATGACTGGATCTTATAGATAAGCCACAATTTCTGTGGTTCCCAGAAGGTGTTCGCCTCCCAGCAGGACACTCCTGCCTTATCAGTGTGGGTGCAGCATGGTGTCCTGCACCTCCTGCCCAGAGAGGGGTCTCGATAAGCACAGTCAGGTCCTCCTAATCAGCTGCCAGTGCCAGGCAGGTGGGCTGGGGCTGCAGGGACCTTCTTTGGGCAGGGACTTAGAATCGTAGAATCACAGACTGGTTTGGGTGGGAAGGGACATTGAAAGCTCATCTGGTCCAACCCCCTGCAGGGAGCAGGGCCATCTGCAGCTAGAGCAGGGTGCTCAGAGCCCCAGCCAACCTCCCCTGCGATGGTGCCAGGGATGGGACAGCCACCACCTCTCTGGGCACCCTGGGCCAGGCTCTCCCCACCCTCAGTGTGTCTCTCCAGTCTAAATCTCCCTCTTTTAGTTTCAAACCATCCCCCCTTGTCCTGTCCCAACAGGCCCTGATCAAAAGTCTGTCCCCATCTTTCTGACAGGCCCCTTCA
>WTSP01012709.1:0-24834 GCA_025331215.1 Actenoides lindsayi | reverse complement strand
ATAATATAGAAGTTCACCCTTTTGCAGGTGACCAGAATGGGGATTAGACATTCTATTTTGATTATTTTCTTGAAAAGCAGCTGGGATTTTTATTCAGGGAGTGTTAAAGTTTCTGTCTTACCTTGATACTTCTTTACACTTACACAGCAGGCAACCAAAAGAACAAAAAGAATTGGAGAGATTTGACCCATATCTCCAAAAAGTAACTGAACCTAAAAATGAGAACCTCCTGGTTCTGGCTTAGAGTATTTCTTCCACTAGCTCCCTGTAATCCAATAAAATAAAATATTGAGGACTCTACCATTCATTTGAATTAAACTCATTGATTAGAAGCTCTGACTAAGCAACAGTAGGAATGTAAGGTGTATTTAAGTAAGAAAACTGTTTCTCTTGTTGATAAATCAAGGGAAAGTTTCATGCTTCAACTACTCTGCACTTGTTTTCCTGTGATTTGCAAAAAGAGAGGATCATAGAAGCATTTTTTTTCCCTATAAAGAACATACCTACTAGCTTACATTTGCAATTTTATTTAATTTTTATGTAACCACCATTCATCACCATTTACTCTGAAGCATGCACTGTGCAGAGTTTTCATTCAGACCCCATTTTTCCTGTATATTTGCTATAATGTATTGATAAGGTCTATGTTAGTGATTTTCTGAAAAGTGCAATTGTACGGTATCTTTTCTACCTAATTTTTTGGCACTTTGGTTTGATTGTAAGGTTCTAGGGACATAACAGTTTCCAGACTGAAATCTCTGATATAGACGGTTAGTCTGTATCTTCCCTTATTTTATTCTCTTTACCTTCAGAGTTTTTATGACTCTGGCCATTTTGGGAGACAGCTATTTGCTTCCTTAAGTCCTGTTAACATAATGGTGTGATAACTTGAACTATTTCTCTTGATTTTCCCCAATATACTGTAAAGCTTCTCTACATTTATTTCTCTTCCACACATTTTTTTTTCTCTGAATGATGTTTCCTAGTGCCAGACATAACAAATACGATGTGTCATCTATTTAAAATCTCTTTATATGACACAATTTCTCCAATGATCTGAATTGCCTAGTACTTGCTAGCCTTTTCAGGTCTAGGTTTCATCGCCTACTAGTAACACTGGAGAAGAGTAGGAACTGCATGGTTTGTGAGAAGAACAAGAAAACTGTGAATGTCCAAGGTGGTAAGGGCAAAGCTGCAAGTCAGCTGAGTTGTTTTGGAGGGTCAGCTTCTTGACTAACTTCATGATCCAGACAAAGTCAATAATCACGTCCAGATTCTTGTCTCAGGATTCCATTCCAGCCAGCGCTCAGGGTGGAACTGTTAACTGTGGGTTAATTAGGGGAAGAAGACCAACTTATGTTGGGACTTAATACACATCATCACTGGGCAATTTTGAATGAGGCAAGAAATTGCAGGAAAGTGGAGGAAGGTTTCACTATGAATGTAGCTGGATCTTGCGTTGAGAAACTGAAGTTTATTCTTATCTGTGGCATGGAATGTTATTTTATTCTGTCAAATCACTTCAACCCAACTTTTCTCCCTTTCTTACAAGGTTCTTCATTTCGCTGGTGTATTATGTGCAGAAGTGTTCATGAATCAGAGCTAAAATTGTGGTCAATAAAGCTGTACTTTAAACCTGAAAAGTGCTATCTAATACTCAGAATGCTGAAAAATCAGTTTCTAGCCACCTTTCAAACTTGACATGCAAAATCAATTGATACTTTTAACCTTAAACTCCCTGTAATCCAGTAACCCCTCTTTAAAATGTATATAATACCAAATACATCCCCATCATTTTAGAGGGGTGAAAGGTTGGGAAAATTAATTAGTATTTGGGAACCCACCACTTGCTAGAAATGTGTGAATTGTTTCTATTTTTAGAAGAGTGTGCCATTAATAATATCTGGAACTACACATAGAAAACAAAGAGAAATAAAAAATTGAAAAGCTTTTCATAAATGATTTTCATCCAAGCTGTGCATTGAATGAGGAGGTATTGGACTCATTAGCTTTTAATGTTTGTGATCATACTGTTAAAGAGAGTATCATAAGCATGAGGACTAAATTCACATTGCAAAAAAGTGATTTTCAAATAATTAACAGTTTAAGCGGATAATGCTTTGAACATTCTTTTATGGGTATGTACATATGCATTCTTACCTGTGCATGTATGTTGACAGGCTCAGTTACAAATTGTATTTGTCTATTAACAAATACCTGTTTAGGACTGACAAACAGTTACATGGTTCAGGAATACCTTGAGAATATCAAGCTTTGGCTTTTAATGTATTTGGAGAGTCTTTCCTTCCATTAGTTTTTGGCTTTAATCACATAGTTGGAAGTAGAGATTCATCTGCCATCAACATGTAATTTACATCAATTGTGTAAAATTGTTGTCAAATGACCTTGTTAATATGGCAAATCACATATAAGAGAGGGCATTTAAATGAGATCTAAATGTTTAAATAGCTTAAAATCTTAGGATTAATAACATTCAAAATGTTGACTGTGCTATTTGAGTCTTATAACCTTTCTCAAATGGATCCTTAGTTAATTATCTCTAAAACCAGCCTTTTTAAAACATTATCCTGTGTCTAGAGATTGATATTTAACTTTTTTTTCTGTTAATCATATTTAGTTTTAAGATTTGGAAAGGTAGTCCTCTAAGGTTCAGCTAACATTTAAACAATTATGTTGAGACTTAGCATTGATATATTTTGGTTGCTTAACCCTTCTTGTCAGCAGTTTTGTATTTTATGCAGACCTTGCTGGTGTGACACTGGCATTTATATCAGAGTGCATTTATTTTAATAGAACAATTCTTGTCCTTGTAGTTCTAGCAGTTATGATTATTATTCTAAAAGAAAGCAGCTAAAGCTGTAATCAATCTATAGGGGACAGTTTCACAAACACACATATGCATATCCCTTGTGAAAAGTGATGATGGTCTGTATTACACTGCAGACTTTTTATTCTGAAACAATTATATGTGCTTACCAACTTAAAAAAAAAAAAAAGGAAAGAAAGAAAAAAACCAAAACACAACAAAAATAATCTGTAAATAAAAACCTTTTTTTTTCCAGTGGATAAAGCTTAACAGCATAGGCTTAAGGGATAACTGAAAAATCTGGGTAAGTTACTTCACAATTCTGACTAATGAAGGCTCCAGGAAGAAATCTTCATGATATGGATTAAGGAACCTGGGGATATTTAAGCTAAAACAATGCTTCTGTCATGCTGTTGCTTATGGCCTCTTCCAGGACTGAAGAGTTTTTATTCTGGCTCCATCCTCACTCACTTTTTCTTCAAATAATAGGGGAGGACAGGGAGGGGTGTAGGGGAAGATGATGTCAAGTAAGCTCACTAGAGATATGGTACCTGGATATTGGTCTTTTTAATCAAGATAGTATTTGATAGTAAGGCTGGAATGCCATGTATTGGTCAATTTGTCACTGCCATTTAAAGAGCAATGCATGTCCTTTATCCATTTCTGTGCAGTGGTAGAAACAGTTGATGCCTGTGTCAGGCACTGGAACTAATCTAGCATAAAATAAAAAAGTAAAATGAAAGTTGTCAATAAATTGGCAATAGACAGAGGGAGAAGGAATTGCTTGTGCAGTGGAAATGCTGGTTTCGATTAATCAACTTCTACTAATTTTTTTTTAGAGATCAGAAGAAATTCACTGAAAAATGCTCATGTACATATAAAACCATTCTAAGATTATTTAACATTTTAATGCCTCTAAATTTGAAAATTTCAAGCATTGTCCTCTGAATTTTTTAATGGTGGCACCTGAAGGTCGTTTATGAACAGTTCGTGTGACCATTGCAAGTTAATAAACAACCCAATGTGGTATGAATTATCACCTGCTCCCTTTTCACAAGAAAGCAAGAAAATATCTTTCAATGTCCATGTCACAATGCTGTTTGTCACATTTGAGATCAGTATCTACTTTATACAGGAGAACCTAAACTGTGGGGTATAAGAATTACTATCTAGCTTGTGTTATGTTCTCAGAAGTTTTTCTTGAATGCTCCTCATGTTTAAACTGTTTCCCTCATAAATGTTTCTGGAGGTACCAGCTTCGGGTACTGAACCTGCCTACGGAGGAGGTCAGAGCAGCTTTTACAGCAGGCCATGTGTCATTTTCAGCAGTAGGAAGTACCAAAAGCAATAGCGTCCTCCTGGAGGACTTGACGTTCTGTGAAATTTTCAGCAGGCTCAGAGAGAAAACCTACAGTTTATCAAACAGAAGGCTTAAGATAGGTTTGTGATATTTGTATAAAAAGTACCTGGCTGCACAGGCATAGGTTGGGTTTCTTGCTGCTGCTACCATCACTGCCAGTGGGAAGCTGAGTGATACCTTCTCGGCTCATTGTAGCCTTTGTCCCCAGCCTCTCCTACTTCCTAGCAGTCTCTTATCTTCCATTCCAAACAGAAGGGTATCCTTTATATTGCCTTTTTTTTTTTTCCTCTCTATGCCCAGCACAGCACCCAGACTAAATTGTGCCTCTCCTCTCCCCCAGGTGCAGTGGGCTCCCTTTCACCAGGACGGTAGCACTGGGGAGGGAAGATGAAGAGGGAGGGTGGATTGTTGTATGAAGAGAGGACACTTCATGAGTGGGATCTAGTGACCACATGGAAGGTACATGAACATGAGTGTATGCTCAGGTTGCAGTCTCCGACAGAGAGAAGAGGAGAGATCCTGAAATCTATAGCCAGTTTCTGCATGCACCACTCCTAGGTGACCCTTTTGGGGGAAATATTTAGAGTAACAAAATAATCTTGTCCTAAATCAATGTCATAAATGACTGATGCTTTTCTGTCTTGAAAACTGATATTGGGTAGGATTCAGATTTCTGAGAGCATTTCAGATTGCATTCAGGGGCACCAGAGGAGAAACTGGCCTGCTGTTTAGGTTGCTCACACAATTCAACAGTTGTTTTATACTGTGCTGTATGCATACTGTTGGTAACAGTAAATTCCTAAGTTTATGTGACAGCTAAGCAAACAAGAAAAGATGTCAGCAGCTGAAACATAGAAAAGGTGGCAGGATTACTCATCCTCCTTCAACTCTTTGTTGGTTACGCTTTAACAATAGAAGCCAACAGTAAATTTTAATAATATTTTTCCCTCCAAATTTCTATTCATAGGTAGAAGGCACTAGCAGTTTAAGTTTTAGTGCTCACAGAAAGTTCCAAATTAACAACCTTTGAGCTACAATCTGTAACTCATTCAGGGCACAGCAAAGACAGGATTGGTATAAACTGATGTGCTTTAGATCTTATGGTATTCCCATTGCATGATCTTTCCCCTGAGACTACCACTAAAAGTATCAGTTAATGCTAACAGTTTTATGGTGTAGGCTCTTGCACCTTGAGAACTCTGCTATGATCTTTTATTCACTTTTTCTGATGTTCAGAGTAGTCAAATGGACTGGTTTTGTTTGCTTTTTGTTGTTACTGATCCCCTCAATCACTTAGTCCTTCAGCACCCCAAATGATGGTCTTCCTAAACTGAGGACTAATATCTGGTGATGCATTAGTGCATTTATTATTCACAGTATTCAAGCAAAACTTATAGTATTGATAGATACCCATGTTTGCGAGATTTTATATTTTCAAGTTGGCAAGCCACAGTAACTGTTTGATTCTCCCTTTCTGTATCATTCTCAAGTGCATGAGGTACATACTTCATTTATGTATTTTAAAATGCAAGGAGGGTTGGCTGCAGCTACTCAATTCCATCTATGCTTGTTTTCAGTCAGTGGTTGCTATTTTAATGGACATTTGGGGAAAATAAATCTTCTGTTTTCACTTGAATTGAAGGAATATTTAGTGAGAAAAAATGTTCATCAAAACCTGAATTTTTAAAATAAAAATTTTACTTGGTATTCTTTTATGAGCTTTCAAATGACCTTTAGTGAGAATGGTTGCTGCTTTTATTCTTATTTTCTACATCCTGTTGTGCTATACAAAACAAATTTGCATGTGGTAACCCACCTGCCTAGTCAGCATTAGAAATTCCTGGTGGGAAATTCCATACAATTGCATGAGGGAAACCCATTACTGCTAGCAAGGACTTGTATTCAGAGACAGAACAAGCCTGCGAGTCTGACAAGGAATATGAGGGGAAGCATTGATAGCTATAGTAAAAACATAACTTTACAAGCTCAGTTTGATAGCTTTGAATCATTTAAATGTATAGGGTTTGCTTGTGTGTCTGACCTTGTTGTGATTAATGCTCAGGTCTAGAACTACAAATAATATTCCCCTCTGCTCCACAGGAGTCTTCTGCAGCTTCAGTTTTGGAGGGCATGTGCTAACCACTGCATAATTTCTAAGGATGTTGCTTCATCTAGTGCCTTAGACATACTTCTGGCATTGAGGTTCATATGCTATTCAGAGAGCATAGAAAAAGAGGCAGGAAGCCAGATGTCATGTATTAAAGACCTTGTCTCACTTTGGATGACAACTCTGAAATGCAGTGTTTGGCACATTTCTTGCATCAGTAAAAGGATAATAGAGAATGGTATGATCTTCCAATAGCTCATATTGAATCCTGACTTTAGGGAGGACAAGCTATTGCTGAGCAGGTCAAAGTGTTAACAGCCATGCTTTTTTCTCTACTTCCCCCCTCTTTTTTTTTTTCTTTTCTTTTGTCAGATGGTATATTTCAAAATGCTAAGGGAAACAATGAAAGCTACCAATTATACTTACTGTTTAACAAGTACCTGAATCAGTTTCTGAGTCCTTGGAGATGGTATATAACTGTATAAGTGCATACCTTGAATACAGATTAATCTTTTTCTAGAACTAAAACTAATTTTTTTCATATTTATACTTTCCTCTATAATTTAGGTTCTGGATGCCATATAACCTGTAATGATGAGTCTCATAACTGCAACACATGGAGTAAGCAAATATCCATTTAAAATGTATACTACTGAGTTTATTGTTCTTCACAATACCTTATAGTTCTTTGCGCAATATATAATCTACACTAAACATAAGACATTCCCAGCTAAATATATGACAGAACCTACTACCTCCAAAGAACAACAATACTCCATTACCGTAGACCAACAGCCCACAATGACAGATGTCTCTCTGGTAAAGTTTTATTTACAATTTCACCATATCCAGAAACAGTGACCCTACCTTATTTAGAGATGGGTTTCTCTTGAAGGCAGAGTGAGTTACTTCATTAGAAAGTAAGTTGCAACTATGTTTTCTATATCCTGACAGCCCAAATAATGCAATAAACCTTTTATGCTTAGTAGAAAAATTAGAGAAGAGAATGGTCTGCAGTTTTCTTACCTAAGTTACAGCCTGTTGGATATTTCAAAGCTAGAAGTTTGGCACTACTGCAATCTACTGCAAACAGATGGATGGGATTTTGTTTTGAAAACTACCTTAGTGCTTAATTTTCTTTCTTAAAAACATTTTGTTTAATCATTAAGAGGCAGGTTCAATATTAATTTATCCAGATTGCTACAGCAGTAAGATGGGGCAACTGTCCAAAGCTTTGGGTAGAAATATAGTGGTTTTGAAATACTGTAAATCTAAGGAAATACTTATTCATGGTAAACAAAGCTGTGAAGGTCTTAAAGATAATTCCTCCACTTTTATCTCAAATTATTCGTGCTATTCCAAATACTAAATGCTTAAATCTAAAAAACAAAACAACAAAAAAAACCCCAAATAACAACAAATCCAACAGTTCTATGTAATTCATTTTTGTTGTGCTTTTTGAAATATGTTCTAGCTGCTCAGGCATTATAGTTGAAAAGCTTGATTTAGGTTTCACGAGGCTTCATTTAAAGAATATACTTTATCTGACTTTCACTTTCATGCTTAAACTTCTTTGAAAGCTTACACATTTCTACAACTAAATTTCACTGGAAAATAAACATTATGATGGATGTCCATAAGTATTTACTAATTATTAACTTTTACTTTCCAAATACAGTATTTTTAATCAGTAATTTCATGTCGCATTTTTCCTTTTTAAAATTCTTCATTATTTAACCATATTGTGGTAGGTTGACCTTGGCTGGCTGCCAGATGCCCACCCAGATGCTCTCTCACTGCTTCATCTCAGCAGGACAGGGGGAGAAAATGGGATGGAAAAGCTTGTGGCTTGAATTAAAGAGAGGAAGATCACTTGACATTTATCATAATGGGTAAAACTGACGTGTCTAGGAGAAAATAAATGCAATCTACTCTCAATTAATATAGATCTGGATGGTGAGAAACAAAGACAAAAAAACATAAACACACTTTCCTAAAACCTTTTTTCCAGGTTCAACTTCACTCTTGCCTTCCCAATTCCCCTATCGCCATATCAGGATGAATGGGGAGTTGGGGCTATGGTCTGTCCATAACAGCTCCTCTCTGCTGCTCCTTGCTCCTCACACTTTTCCCCTGCTCCAGTGTGGGTCCTTCCCATGGGCTGTAGTCCTCTGGGATAAACCCGCTCCAGTGTGGGCTCTCCATGGGCCACAGTTCCTTCATGGAACATCCACTTGCTCCAGTAGTGGAGTCCTTCACAAGCTGCAGTGTGGGTATCTGCTGCAGAGGCTGGAGCACCTCCTTGCCCTCCTTCTCTCACTTTGGTGCTCAAAGGTTTGTTTCTCATACTTTTTTTTTCCTCAATCCTCATATACCAGGCAGCATTTTGCACTTTTTTATGTATATTTTGCCAGATGTGCCACCAGCTTGGCTGATGTGCTCAGCTGTGTCTGGTGGTGGGTCTGTTGTGGCACACAGAACTCTTCTCACAGAGTCCACTCTTGCAGCCCCCCTGCCAACAAAACCTTGACACTGACATTCAACATACATATACATGAGTCTAAGAAAAGCTTCTCAGAGTGGTTTGGGGTTTTTTTTTAGAAAGTTTGTATGGAATGAACAATCTTTTTCTTTTTTCCTGCCTATAGCTTCAAACTCTAAGAACCATACGCCAGTGTGACTAACTGTGCCTGTGCTTTGGTAACTGCCCATACACTGCCTGTCCCATCATAGATACAAAGTTAATTAAAACACTGACTTTAATTATCCATGTGTCTAATGTCAGTTATTCTGTTGTTTCAGGAATGAGGGGAGGAGTGGGGAACAGAGAGGTTCAAGCATCTGCCACCCCTGTAGCCACTTGCAGCCACTAACACCTTCCTCTTGCATAAAAAATGGCACCATCAGTCCTCATCTCAGCTGGACATAGGCAAAGGTGTAGATAAATGAATGTGGCAGCTGCTCTTTGCACAAATGCAGAAGGAGTGTAATCTTTACTTGGGGTGGTAGCTTCTATAGTAGGTAAATCTGTGGTGACAATAATGTCCATGGGAAAATAGTAAGTGCATGTGGTAAGAGAAGATAGAAAAAGGATGCTCATATTGAACAAAGTCAGTGGAAGTGGTAGGCTGACTTTCTGCACATCTAAAGGACCCTAAATCTGGAGCCAGCTCCTGTTACTCCAGAGACTGGAGCACCCTGGAAACAGTCTATAATTAAAATCTTTGCTTCTCATCCCCTAAAATAGCAACAATTCCGAGATGTCATGTGAGATCCATTCTTAACCAATATTTAACATAATTTAATTCTCTTCTTTTTTTTTTTGTTAGGTACTGCTGACATTTACTCAGTTTTTCGCTATTACATGCCAGTGTAGATTTCTGTCCCCCACACTCATTTTTTTTAACTGAGATAAGGTTGATAAGAGACTCTGACCATTTTAACTTACTTACAAATAGCTTTTTGCACCCTTTCTCCTTCTTTTAGAAGTGCAAAGATTTTATTTGGGTTTCATGCTTTTGGAAAAATATCAAATTAGAAATAAGTGGGAAAAAAAATCTCTCTATAATTGCTAAAGCTTATTATAATTGCAAAATACACAATAAGTGCAAGTTATTTAAAACCCTTAATAGCTGGGAGAATATCAAATGTGACTTTAGAATCTGAAATTAAATCAAAAAATATGTAAGATCTAGTAAAATGCTCTTCTATGTATTTTTATGTGGTATGGATTTCCATCAGGAAAACCATACTGCCCTTTATCCCTTTAGTGCTAATAGTACATATGATTCCCTCCATGACTGTGTTATCTCTCAAACCGCTTTGCTTGCTACTTCCCACAGTAATAATTTGATACAGCATTGGCATTAAAAAAAAAATCCTTATTAAAAAAAATACTGAAGTTCATCATGCCTGAACTTTATTGAAATCAGTGGAAATATCAAGGGACAAATTTAGCTTGGGCGATATGTAGTTGAAACACTAGTTATCAGAAAACCAAAAAAACCCGTATCTTTATCAATGATTTTTTTTCTAAGTGTTTTACAAAGGAACACAGAGCCCCTTTATAAATGAGTATTCCAAAATACCAGATTTATATCTATTATGGATGAGTCAACAATGGAAATGAATTGGCAATGAATTATCTTCAATTTTGTTTTGTCATAGTCTTTTAACATAACTCAAAAATGCTTGGACTCAGAATTGCAATTCTTCCTTTTAATGTGATTTAATCGAAAAAGTAAATTGTGGAGAAAGGCTTAGAGTGAGGTATGCATATTTGGGTGATCATGTGTAATTTATTTGCATTCTGTAGTGATGTGGTTATGTTCCTTCAGTGCTAATCTTCATTTTATTTTGTGTGTGATTATGGGAAAAAAAAACCGCTGTCATTTATTCTTTGAATATTTCCATTCATATTAACAATAATTAATCATTTGATGTCTTTAGATGTCACTAAGAGTGTGTATTTGACAAGTCTTTTGTTTAACTACACTGCCGTGCTATAAAACCTACAATCCATCTACCACTTCAGATGCTGTTGACTTTCTAGTTAAACCACTCAAAGTAGTTACTTTTACATTTCTCCTTCTCTAAAATTCTGTTGGTTAATATACTGGTTAAAACAAGGTTTAGCCTTCAGAATGCACAATATATAGTTTTTCACATATGGGTTTTCAAACTGTGATGTAACATTTCTTGAATCCATCTTCTAGTAGGGAATATTCTTTCACCTTCAGTTAAAGTTAGATCATATTACTTAGTATTAAACTAGATGTGGTTCAAATAATTTATTCTTTTAATTTTTCACAAAATATATTTTTTATGTAAAGTGATGATTTGATGAAAATAAAACATTTATAGGAAAGATATACATTTTAGCAGATTCTGCTTTCAGAATTTTTATCGGTTTAATTTCATCAAGGCCAAAACACTTAATCTTTCTCAAAATGGAACATTTGGATTTTTTTGTTTGTTTCTTCAAGAACAAATTGTTCCTATTTTTTTTATTCTACAGTAGTTTTAAAGTGCTTTAGTAACCTTTGAGAAGTCTGAATCACAATGAAAATTTACTGTTTATTTGTTTTCTGAAAATTGTGATGTCAGAATTAAGGGCTATATTAATCTCACTCTTGTTTTTTAATAACATCATTTAAATTTTTTGTTGTTGTTCTGAGCAAGGACTAAGTAACCCAAAGCCCAACATTTATCCAATAGATTGGATTCCCAGGTAGTGTCTCTTAGTAAAACGAAGTAAAATGATTTACAAGAACTCCCAATGTGAGGATTCCACCTACAAATGTAGATGGTGACTATGAAGGGAAAGAATTTTGATCGTTATGAAACAATGTTGATGGTTCAATGGGACAATATGAAAGTCTAAGTGGGTGTATGCAGATATTGAAGATAAGGAAAATACTGTCCCAGGTATTTTGAATGATATTTTTCGAAGAAGTTCCACACTCAGAAACATTTCAGTGAGGGACAACTCTTGTCTTTTTATGGTTTACATGGAGCTGAGCACTCACTTGCTAAATGCTGTGGACAAATTAGTAGCATGCTTGAGAGATGAAAATAATGAAGATGCCCACTCCTGACATCATGGAGGTCTTAAAGTGAGACTTCCAAGTCATTATAATCATATCTCACCTTTTCTGCAAACTCCTCATATTCATTGTCATCAGTTTTTTCTTTTCAAATGTGCTACACAAGCGTCCACACTTTCAGTTCATTCTTTAGAAGGGTCCAGCGTCTCCTTTTTCATCTCTAATTTCAACATAAATTAAGAGGATTTAGCACCTGGCAAGATTAAGACATGCTATATTTGCAGCTTTTTATGCAGATGACATATACTGATATCTAGTGGGTTGAATCTATGTGATCCTTTCACTGTGTGCTAGGACTGAGTCCTGTGGGATTTGCTTAAATCTAAGGTGAGATACTGAATAAGAGAGATTAAATCTTCTGGAAGATTTTGGTTGCTGAGTTATTTTAAGCATAAAAGTTCCTTTTCCTTTTTCAGTAGGAAAAGTGCATAATAGCTAATTAGGCCCTCAGGGATCAATTTTCAAAACAGTGTATGGAAAGTGTGAGCACAAACTTATTTGTTAATGGGTTTTGTGAACATACCTCCTGTGATTTTTCAAAATTTAGAACAACAAAACAGCAGCTTTATTGGAGAAGCACATTTAAATACATGGAATATGATATATTTTTCTTCAGGGCATTAGATAGATGACATACATTAAGACCACAGAGTGTTTCTGTAGTCATTATGTTTTACTTCTTCAAACCTGTTAACATAATGAAATAATATATTCTCTTCTGCCTTGTAGAAGCAGCCAGTCCCACAGTCCTTGCCCAACTCCTCTTTGCTTAAGGGAGGAAAAGCAACAAAAAGCTGATCCCTAATTTTTGTGATGAAAAAAATGTTAAAAAATAAAATAAACATTATTAAACATTAGAAAGAAATAACAGTGAGCATATACAAAAAATCCACAGCACAATTTGATCTAACTCCCCATTTAAACTGTTGGGAAGAGGTTCCCTATCATTGCACAGGAAAATGCAATAACTGCATGCTATTTTTTGATAGTGGTAAATAGAAAAAAAAAATTAAAAAGTGATTCTTGAAATACAGGAATATTAAAGTATTAAAGTGATTATTATATTTTATGGCAATGCTGAAGGTCATGACTACAAGAAAGGATTTAGATGTAGGTGGATGCAATTGGAGACATGGAAAACCTGATTCAGGGAACATACAGCTGTAAATTAAATGTGTAGCCTATTTGTTTGGGTGTGATGTAGCCCTGTTCAGCTCCCTGTTCTGAGAAGTGGAGGTTCCTCATTTCTGGTCAGGTCAGAATGCAGGCAGATGAGCTTAAGTTTGTTTTCACCTTCATATTTCATTATACCTTAAAAGTTGAAATGAGGATCTACATCCATGCGACTGCTAACGCATTCGTATGTCCAGGAGTATTAATATCTAAACTTGTGTGTGAAAAAGGAATGTTTTATATGTTGTGTGTATATATATATATAAAAAAACTATACACTATATATTTCTATATACTTCATCCTTGTTTTGAAAAGAGCACAAATCAAGAAGATAAAGGAAGCAAAATGAAAAATTAAATTTAAAATACTTAAATATGTATAAAATACTTAAATTTGTATTATGTACAAAAGACAGGCCATGCACTAAAGTTCTTACAGTTTAAATAGAAAAGACAAAGTGTATGACATTCTATTTCTGTTTTACTCACAAAAAGCAAATAAAATATGTAAATTGAGCTTGGACTTCAGTAGGTCAGTGAAGGTTTGCCATTGATTTCTGTGGAATTTGGATTTTATCCTAAATGACTGTCCTATGGATGCAAAAGAAAATTATAGCTAAGAAAATAAAAATAGGTCTGCTAAACACCAAGTTGGTGTCTTAGCAGTCTTCAGTCTGTTTTAGAGAGCTGTTTGCTGATTATAAGAAAATCTAAAGAAATCATCTGCTTCTGTGTTTTGCCAGCTCCAAACACCAAACACGTCATTGGCGAGTTCACAAATAATGAACAATCACAGACTCTAAATCCACCCTTATTAATAGAAGCTTTTGTTTCCAAATACTTGCAGCTTCTATAAATGACAACAATTTCTTCATTGAGCAGAAAAAGATTTGTTGTCTTGAATATTTCATTGCTGAAGTGGCATCTATTAGAAAACATCAGATTTCCCAGAGAATAGAAAATATTTTAAAATATGTGAGCATAGATAATCACAATAATTTGATTATTTTATTTCTTAATGTTACTGGACAGTAGCCTAAAGAGGCAAGTTTCATTACATTAGAATATAAATTTGAGTGGTGTGCAATTTTTTCCTTCAGTGTGCATTTAATGGAACAGTACAATAATCTCAGAATATTTATATTGTGCTACATGATTAGAAAGGTGAGGATGTGTATTTGTTGCAGTTATATTGTTTTATTATTGAATATTGATATTTTAGCCTTCAGAATGTCAATTTTAAATATTTTGTTATAGGCTTTTACATTTGGTATAACAGATTACGAAAGTGCTAACACAAAGGATCATTAATACCAACTACAAGTTATGCAATTAAGTTCTGCATTTATAATCTTCTGCATTCAAATACACGTTTGTATCTCACAAATCCCCTATATTTCCAACAAAATGTTAGGTAGGATGTCAGTAATGATCTTGATATCATAAAGTCATGAAGTAGGGCTGTACTGCAGTTTAAGGGAGATTCTGTTATAAGGAACAATTACTTGAGCTCTAAAATTGCCTGGTATTTGAATAAATGAATTGATTTTTAGCTGTATGTTTTTGTACTTTGAAAACTTCCATATATAATCTTATAATCAATCTTTTGTTAGTTCTTTTCTAATTTGACTCCTTTACTGAAAACACTGAAAGGCAATCCCCTCTCAGGTACCACATGCAAAGACTGTAGTAGCTGACCTGTCTAGGATTATGGAAGCAGTCTATGTGGAATAGCTATTCAGGAATATGTCTTCCATGAGGACATTCCTATTTCAAGGTATGAGCAATATTTTTCCTACTGTAACTACTAATTTTGTATTGGCATTCAGTTTAGCTACTAGCTACCCTCCTTCAACAATGACTTCTTCAAGGGTCATTGTTACAGAAAAGGTGTTGCAATTTCTATTTTTTTCTATGTCTGTCTTGGAAGAGTTGCACCATAAAGGCAAGCACTGAAAGAAGGAGGATAGTCTTTCCCTCTCTATCTGCACTTCTGTTAGACAAGAATGCACACCAAAGTTTCTACTCTTTTCACACAGTTCAGCACAGCTTACAAATGCATACTTAAATTTAATAGAAACAAGAAGATTTTGATGTTTGAAGGGATTTGCTAATAAATGACTGGTATAGGTTTAGTTTTCCTGTCTGTAAAACTGACATGATTATTTCTCCTGTGTGTCACTCATTCTTTATGTAGATTGTATGTGCAGTGTCTTACTAGCTGTTTATACTGCCCAACCGCATGACACCCAGCCCTTCACATTCCTGATTACTAACAATAATCCTACTGCATAGACTATCAATTCTTAAAATTTAATTTAGCCAAAAGAAAAAAAAAAAAAAGGCCTGAACTTTCTCATGCCTTGTTCCTTTCTGTCTTCTTCATAAGCCTTTGGTCTTACTCTGGATGTAACACGTGAGACAATCTCTGCATTTTCCTGTGTGTGCCTGACCACCCCACAGATCTTTCCAGGATCATTCTTCTTCTTCCTGACTACTGCAAATATAATTCTTCCCCTTCTTCCTTAAGTCATTATTAATGTACTTCTAACCTTCCAAAATTAGCTGCCAAATCAACTACCTTTCTAACTCATTCAGTGCTTCACCAATGAGCTGTTTTTCCCTACTATTGTTCCTTTGTGTCCATACTGGTTCTCTAACACTCATTTTTGATCAGTTTGTGTGCTTTCTATCTCACCTAAGGTGTCCATATCACCTCTTCTCCCTTTCCAACAATTTTTTGTGGGTTTTTTTTTACCTGACCCTGTAAGCCAGAAGAGCCCTTCAGCAAAATGTGTCCTTTTCTACTACCTTTGCCAATTACCAGAGTTCAGCTGGGTTTTGCACTGTGCTTGTTAAGAAATAATTGATTAGCATTATGTAGTATAACCAGGCTTCTAAAGACTTATGCTAGCCTCCAAGAATTTCTCACATGACCTATATATTCTAAAGTGTTCATAATTTCCTAAAGTGACAATCAAGCTTCCTGTACCTCTTTGAAGCACTCTTTATGATGATTCTTGAATTCCTACTTTGTCTTACAAATATAAGTGCATTAGGAAATGTTGATAAGTGCACTCAGCTACTTGCCTAGAGGTACCAATGTATAAATGTTACTGTGTATGACAAAACCAGCTGCCGTGACAGGCTTACTGTACTGTTGTTACCACTGAAAACTCAGTATCTTTCAAAGAAGTATAATAAAATGAGCATTAGGACATAAATGCTAGTTGGGATCACAAATTTTGACAGGCTAAACAGCTGAAAGGCAGGTTCAGATTTATCGTCCTAAATCAGGTTAGCTTATTATAGGGACACTGTAAGTTTGGCCTAATATTTATTTATTACTAATGTTTAGGACAAATGGGACCCAAAAGCATTAATTTGTGATGTATTGTAGTGACTGTAGCACCTTGGTGCTGATGTGTATTGATTATTTTGCCCTTCTAGGAAGACATCTTTGATCAATTAATCACCTAGCTAAGATATTACTCCATAAATTACAATCATATTTGAATGAAAGCCAGTAATTATCATAGATGAAAATTGCATTTTTATCTAGTGACCTCAGATATCCAATTTGTAGAAACAGTACTAATGCATTTCTCCCATTACAGAGTCCTATGGTACATACAAATAGCAATAAAGTCAAGAAAATACCATGAATAAAAAGGAAGTGAAATAGAAATTTTTCCTATGTCAACTCCTCAGATTTATTGGATGGCTGATCGTGGATCCTGAATCTCAATCTTCATTCTTCAGTTAGTCTTACCAGAAATAAAATTATTATCTAGTTGATGTACTGGATAGTATGTTAGAAAATAAAACAATGTTTTATCTTTTAAAACAGAGATAATTTGAGGACTTGACTATAACAGTAGCTGAATCTTTAAGAATTGCTTTAATTGTCCTTATGCAACTAGTGGGGTTTTTTCTGTCTGTTATAGAACATTTCTTTTAAAAATATAGATAAGCTATGCATCCAGTGAAGTATGGTGAAAATAGTTATATTTGAGACTGAAATACTGTGTGGATCTGGAATTATATTTCCCTATTAGAGAGTGGTACATACAAAGAAAAGGAAGAGTGGAGGAGAGATGAAGGAAAAGACTATTTCATCTTCCAGAGAAATATACTTCTAAAAAAAAACCCTCTTAAATTTTCTTTTGAAGAAAAAAATGTACCTTTTACATTTTTTTTTTTTCACATCATAAGCTGTCTAAAGGTGTAGGTTTCACTGAAGTTATGTAAATTGTGAAGTAGATCACCTGAGTCATTGCCCTTACAAATTTTACACACTGTCTCTTAAGAAATCATGAGGATGTTTTAAATTACAAAAGGTGATGTCGGCACTTCTTCATTAACATTATACTTTTTCTGAAAGATCTCTGTGTAAAACCTTGCATATGTGTCATTATGCACATGGTAAGTTGGTTTTTACTAGATGTTTGTAGCATAGTGTCTAAGAACTTACTATCCTGAAGAATTTTTATAACTAATGAAGATTAACTAAAATTTGAGCTATTAGAGTTTATTTTGGTATTGCATCCACTCTTTCAAATGTTAGCTTCTGTCAGAATATCCCAAGACTCAGAGCCTTGGCAGAATTAACATCAGAGGAAAAGACTTGAAGAAAGTCTTCACAAAAGATGCCTTCTTACTCTTTGGTTATTTGATTCAGAGCTGGAAATTCCACTCCTTGGATTACTTTTGCCTCCTGGAGGCAGCCTGAAGGGAAATACAGCTAATGCCCAAAGATGCTTTTCAGATAAAGTAGTTCCCTCATCAGAAGTGGTCTTCTTTAAGTAAGGGTGAGAGGGATGTGGAGTTGCATGACTTGGGCCAAATATGCATAAATCTAAACTTAGGCCATTTTAGTTCACGATTCAAGCAAGTTTTGGTGTACAAGGATTGTTTCATTTCCCAAAGTTAATCTCCAGGAAGGCAAACTACTCTTGATCCAGTAAAGCAGATGCCATGTTTTTTACCAGAGGGATGGGAAGTTTAACAGATATTTTAAATTTTAGATTGCTCTGGCTCTTTGTAGAAGTTTGAGGTGTAAAACAGTGAAATGACAAAAATGGCATGAAGTCCTGATGTCTTCACCTGAAAGGATGCAGATAATTGACTTGGACTGAGTTGCTGGAAGCTTGTCATCTCAGTGCATTTTATAGCAAAATTAATATGCAGCCAGAAATTTATGCATCCCGACAAAACAGTGCACTTTCATAATACGATGAATCTAAGCATTTCCAAGGAAGCTTTCAAGCAGGATGTAACTTGTCTGTAAGAAAGATATTCTAAGGACTAACATGTCATGCAGCATGTCATACAGTATTTTACAGGCATACATTTAGGTATGCATATATGTATATGTATTCAAAGATAAAAAATGTTCACATTAATATAAGTTGTAACCTAGTGGAAAGAATTCTAGGAAGTCTGTCTCTGAGTTTAAGCTCTTGGGATAGGAGAAAGAATATACAACGTGTGCCTAAGGAGGTTCTCACCCCATGGACAGGTCCCCAAGCACCATGACTGTACAGGTACAGAGTGGGTACTGCATGATGTGGTTCACAACTGGCCACTGATCCTAGATGATAAAAGAGAGAGACAACGAAAATGTTACATAACTTTTATCTCATTTAACCCAACGTGATTTATTTTTTTTTTAAATAACCAATTTGTAACATAGGAAAGACCATAGAAAAAATAATTAGGTAGGAAGTCTTGGATTTAATTTTGAAAAAGTCATTAAAAACAAACATTTGGACTACTACAGGATAAAATGAGTATAAGATTAGACTCAGATATTGCAACCACATGCCTCTGTAGAAATTACTTCTTGGATTAATATGGGTAGCTGAAAATTCCTTTGCTTTGTGTAGGGAAAAGTAAAGTATAATTATTAGAATATTGTAGTTGCTGTTGTACTGTGTGATTAATCTATAGCTAAAGACTTTGAGAATACAGTTGGATAAGTCTCTCTTTTCTCACATTTGAATTAGGAAGGTATTGTCAAACGCCTTCAGACTGCGTAGGGGATAAAAGGCAATGATGGTTTGAAGTTATGTCATGCTAAGCAAACACCCACATGATGGTATGTATAAGAAATATCCTACACAGTGTTCTAGAAATCTTGAGAAGATTTTAGCAGCTCCCACAGCTCCATATATGACAAAACCAGGGAACCTGTCACTGGTTGTACTGACACAGCAGTAACTTAAATACAGTGAAGACCTACCTGCTCTACCTTTAACCCATGTACACTGTGTAGACATAACAGTTTAGGACAGAGCAGCATGAAATTTAACATGAAATACTTCAGCTCTGCCTTAAAAATCATGGTACATTTTGCTATTCCATGAACAGCAGTATTTCAAATAATTATATCAAAGCTAGTACAGATGTCTTATTACATTAATCGAATGATATATTAAAAGAAACCCACAACCAAACAACCCACAAAACAAACAACCAGAAATAAGGTCTTTTCTATCACACCCTAAGGGAGGTTCTGAAAGAAATCGTATTCCAGACACATGATTAAAAATTCCATTAATTTTATTGGTATTGCTCTAGAAACTTCTAGCTCAAACTAGGCAAGAATCCAGCCCTTTTTTTCAGACATATGTTCAACAGAAAAAGAGATGCAAAAAAAATCACAGCAGTGATTGAAAGATAGAATGTTTGTTACTGAGGAAAAAGCATATCTGAGAAGCTACAAACCAGGAAACTATTTTTATAATGCCTACACTTGAAAAATCTAAACACTTGGTATCTTGCACTATTTTTACTAGAGTTCACTAGGTAGGAAAAATACCCTATATAGGAATTCCGTATGACTTGGCAGTCCACATAAGCATATCATTTCCTTTTCAATTTAATTAGTGAGGCATTCATCAAGAATTTAGGTACTGAGATTTTTGTGCAACCTAGATAACACTGTGAAAAACCTTTTTCAGATATATACAGAATAATGCATATGGAAGAAAGAGTATAGGAAAAAGCATGAAGCACCAGGTTTCAGGAACAACAAAATTCTACTTATGCAGTTATGAAAATTTTGTCATTTGAAAAAATAAAGTAACAAAAAAAAAAATAAAAAAAATCCATGTACTGGACTTGCATTTGATATGCAACTTATGATGCCAGTTCATCCTTTGGTTTTCCCATAAAAGAAAAATGTAGACATGATTAAATATATGCATGATATCAGCATTAATATAAGAGTAAGTTAAGTGGTTCTGGATTAGGAAATGAGATTATAATGAACTCAATGTGATTTCATTGAGGTAAAAGAAATTTAAACTTGATAACTATTCATAAGAAGAATAGGTACTATGTTAGCATTCTGTGTCCCTGGAGGTGAAAGAGCCTTGACAGGGCTGTTTCTCTCATTAAAAAGCTGACATGACTTTGTCCTATAGGATTTGCTGGATTCGCTAGAAAATTTGCAGTCATATGACACACATGTTCTTCTATTCCTAATAGATGGACAAGACTAATTTAGTATATACATATACAATTAAATCTCTCCATGGCTCTGTTGGAGTGAAAGTTTGCTAAACTGTTTTTAAAACAGATTTAAATCAGAACTGTTGGGTATAGGGCCTTATAATTCAAGTTACTTGTTACTAGAGGGAAATGTCAAGATACTCCATCAGTTTGGAAAGGGGAGCAGCTAACAGGATAATCACACACATTGGGACAGATCTGAATACATTATTATTGAACAGGTTCTAAATTATTTGATGAAGCTGTTGCAAATTGGATTCTATCTAGACTTGACAGTTGAAAATATTTCTAATTATTTAATTCAATTTTACACCCCTTTTCAATGAAATAAGGCCTATTCTGACCTTAAAAACAGAGTTATTAAAATATTGAGTAGATTTGCACATAGACCTGTGGACAGCTATTACTGTATCTAAAAGTAATTAATTTGGAGTGGTGATTAGTAAGATGTATGCTATAGTTTAAAAATAATTATCAGAGCATTTTATTTTAATTCATATCTATGCATAGAATTCTTTCAACCTTAAAATGTGTGTTAAAAGTCAGTATTAGTGTAAATAAAAAAATCCAGTAATTTTCTTACCGGTTTATATTTCTGTACTCCCATGGATGACCTTTCTGTGTCTCAAAGCAATTTCTTGGGAGAATGATGTTTGGAATACACAACATGAAAAATGCTTTCTAGGTGATCATCTACTCTAAACAGATGAACAGAGAAAGAAGGAAAAAAAACTTCCAAGAATTTTGACATAAAATTTGAGAAACATTTGAAGATGAGATATAGTTAGAAGGGTCTGATCTACAAATTGTGAATACTTTCCAAGTGTGCAACTTTTATGAAGTCTTATATAGTCAGCTTTAGTTAGAATTTTCCAGTATTATTAATCATCTGCCAAAACCCCAAGGGCGTGATAGAGGAGGTACTTTTGACAGCTGAGTTATGGTTTTCTAGGCTTTTCTAGTCACTGTTTTTTGTACCTTTACCTCTTTGTCCCTAGACTGCCCATCCTTACTATCTCCCCAGTATGAGATTCCCAAGGACATACATAATGCTGGCAACAGGGGAAACAGATGCTGGCATTTGTTAGATACCATCAAATCTGACTCTGTTTCCACTAGCTATATTCAAATACAGATGCAGCACAGGGTGAATTTTGTCTCCAGAGCTTTGGACTGAAAGCCTGAACTGAACATAGACTGAAATTTTAATTCCACAAATACACAGTTCAAGGAATATTGCATAGGAGCACTGCATATTTGCAGTTTACGTAATTATATAGCCAAGTCTTTGAGAGAGCTATAATCTTCCTAAACAGTAATGCTTATAGCTGAGATTTAAGGTACCATAGAATTTGGAGGTGGCAAACAATTCCAGAAGCTGTAGGGAAGCAAAACATGTATTTTATTAAAGTTGTTTAAGCATGGTTATTTTATTTTTCCCTTTTTTTCCACTCTATTTACCTGCCTCTTCTCTTCTGTGTTAACATGGTATAACACTCCTGAAAGTGACTTGCAGGTGCTAAATCCTGACCTTCTTGTCTCTTCCTCTTCCTCACGTCTTCTGCTTTCATTGTTTTTCCTGATTTCTACTTTAATTATGAAGACATTTTACTAGCTGGTTCTACTTGTACTAGAAATGTTTATATCAACGTGTTCTTTTAAGCATCACTCATGTATAGCAGAAGTGTTTTTTTCTAGTGAATGGCTAAAGGTTCAGTCCAGTTCTTGGGAATAATTGGTTACTTTTCTCATTGGTAGCACTGCTTACTGGGTGAGGCTTGAGTCTAGTTAAGTCACTGGTCTTCCAGGAAACATCAAAATGTTGTAGTAAGCTTCAGGGACAAAAGGACATGTGAAGGAAATCCTTTTGCATTCTTTTCAGTGCTTTCCTAAATGCAGCAGAAAGCTGAATCAGACCCTGTGCTCCCTTCAAGTGATTACAACACAAGACCACATTGTCTTTTATAGTATCCTCCCCTGTTAGCACACACACTCCTCTCCCTCCACCTTTAGGGAAGCTAGTGGATAAATATATTATCCATAAATTTAAATATCAGGTCTCACTTAGACCTAGGCCATAACAAAACTATTCCTTTTACTGCTTCTGTACTATTAATGATTGTCATATCTTGCTTAGAATTAATTCCTTGGGTGTCTTTGGTTGCTTGCTTGATTGCTTGTTTTTTTTTGTTGTTTTGGTTTGGTTTTTTGTGGTTGGTTGTTTTGGTTGGGTTTTTGTTGTTGTTCAATCCAAGAGGTCCTGGTATATAAATTTCCTAACAAATTTCATCCAGAAATTTCTAACTCATTTACTAAGCAACATCTAGAACTTCCTTATAAATTTATGTTAGTTATAAAGCCTGTTTTATTGCATCATTCCTGTTTAAGATTAAATATTTTCAGAAATACTTTTCCTGCCAGGATGTTCCTGTCTCAATAGTATAATTAATTTTTCCAGCATCTGTATTTTCTCATGTTATTCTATTGTGAAGGCAGAGAATTTAAAGTAGATATTGGGATGTCCATTTGTTAGCATAGCCTTTCATAATTAGAAATTACCCCATTTTTAATCATCACAACTCTTTCTGGGTAGAATTAATCAAACTTCTATTTCATGAGAAGCACCAATATCTTAAAAATATTTGTTTTGATCCATCATAAAAAAAAAGACTATTCATGATATCTACACTCATACAGTTCAAATTATTATTTGAAATTTTTCATTAATGAATTCAATATTTTCATTGCACCAAATAGATTTTTAATTTATTTTTTTTTTAACTTTATTATCAGAATTTTATGCCTTAAATATGCAGGTGAAGATTTTGTGCAGTAGCACTTAGGCCAAACTGGTATTTAAATCCATGTCTGTGTTTCCACAGGGGCTCTGATGTCAAACTTCAAACAAGTCTGAATAAGAGAATCAATTAAAGCAAGTTAGAAGACAATAGTTTAGAAGCTAATCTCACAGTTTTTGTATTTTTTAAAATAAAACTTAACCTTTTGATGTCTTTCCAAACTAGACCTCAGAGGCCTCTAATAGAAGAAGAATCATGTTCTCCTCATTAACATTCATTAAGCATCAGTTATGAAAAAAAATAACTTGGTAGTAATACCTGTCAATTGACTGTATTGGTAGAAAATCTTGCATTTATGAACTTCCAGTGTAGCAGATTCATATTCTGTGGTCAGCACATTCCCCTAGTATCTTTATAGACATTTCTAGAGGAATAGTATCAATTAGTTTCTTAGGGTAGCCATATATCTCATTTTTGTCAGTAAGAAATGACAGAGCTAGATACTTAAAGATGCTTATGTCCCTACTGTTTTCCTTAGATATAGAAAGGGCTCTACTGCTTGCAAGATACAATATATGTAACTCATTTTCAAACTATGAGGTTCATACCTACCAGTATTTTGAATGTAATCCATAAAGTGAAATACTACTGGATCACAAAGTGAATTTGCAGGAGATTCCTAGACACCACCAAGGAGCAAAATCAATTATCATGGCGTTTCTACTAGATCTATGATCTTGGTGGTGGTGTAGAAGGACAAGTAGCAGGATGAATAGTATCTTCTTCCACTCATTAGTGCTGTTGCAATGTTATTCAACTCTATCAGGGCAGCAAAATATCTAGACAACTCCTATTTTTATTTTTCTTGTAGCATAGCTGTCATGGAGAGAATGGTCAATCCAGTTTCACATTGTGCCTGACAGCCTTGATGCTGCTGCATCTTTTGTATGCCTGTTCTGATCTCCAAGCTTCTGTTCATAATGTTTCATGATAGGCCTGAGCCCTTGAATAAGGAATTTCTAGAGAACTGCCTGTGTTGAAAGCTGTCCCTCCATATAAAACTGTGCAGCCCCTGTCTTTAGTGCATGAAGGACACTATAGACCTGTCACGGTTTAGGGTCAGGACGGCCCCTTAGACCTATAACAGATGCTCTCTGTTAGCCCCCCTCCCTCCTCAAAAGGGAAGAGAAAAGGAATAAGGGAGAGAGACTTAGCCATTAGAAAAGGAAACTAGAACAGGTTTAATGAAAATGAAATTAAGAATTATAAAAATGGAATATATACAAATATATACAAATATATACAAAACCAGTGTTGAACCCAACGCCCCTGATGGTAATTACATCACCGTCACCACTGATGCTCTGGAGCAGGCACTGGGGGAGTCCCAGACTGGGCCCTGCAGCAGATGGGAGCTGTGTTCAGGAGCTGGATTCTGGTACTGG
>WTSP01012707.1:0-12459 GCA_025331215.1 Actenoides lindsayi | reverse complement strand
GGAGGGAGGGAGGGAAGTTTGGAGGGATGGATGAAGGGGTGGATGGAGGGAGTGGAGGGAGAGGAAGGGAGGGAGGGAGGAATGGAGAGATGGAGGGAGGGGGAAGCAGGAGCCCCTGGGAAGGTGGGCAAGCGCTGCCTGACCCCTCACCTGCCTGGGGATGACAACAGGCACAACCCCCAGGCCAGAAGCCCCTGCTTGGGCACCTATGGTCCTGTTTACCTGTGACACTAGCTCAGCCAGCATGAAGCCTCAAGGCCTTTCTGCCCTGGGCAAGTCTGACTTTGAGTGTTTAAACCAGACAACACACTTTTGGACTCCTTAGCACCTTCCAGGCTCCCTCTGCCATCCTTCTCCAACCATCCCATCTCTGTACCCAGTGCTCCAGGACTGTCCCAGCCAAGCTGTCCTCATCATGGGGGCAGGAGTGGTGAGAGACAGCGGTGGCCTGTGGTGCTCAAACCCACCACATTCCCTAGCCCCTCTGGGAATGCCAAATCACTTCCCTCTCTGGTCCTGCTCCGGGCTGAACCCTGGGTCCTGCCCACACTGCCGGTGGGTCTGGATGTAGCCTGAGCCACAGCCTGCAGCAGAAATGGAGGGGGACCCCCTGCTGAGCACCTCCAGGGGCAAAAGCATGGAAGCCTTCCTGGTGGCAGGACACAAATGCTTTAGTGAGAAGGAAAAGCCCTTCACTCCTCTTCTCATGCCATCACCATCACCTCACAGGACAGGTGGAGGTGGGGAAGGGCCCTCCATGGAGCTGCTGCCACCTGGCCCAGGGGTTCTGCAGGAGGACGAGCCTCCCAGACCAGCAAAGGCAGAGAGGGAAACCCAAAAATAGAACTAGAAGGGGACAAAAAAGAAAAAAAAAAAAAAAAAGATAAAGAATCCCAACAACCCCAAATTCTTGGTTTTAATGCCAAATCCCAGCTTGCTCTCCTCCCTGTCACCCTGGCGATATTCCTTGTGGTCGCCATGGAAACGGGAGGCATGGAGAGAGCATCACCGAGCAGGGCTGTGGCAGCACCCGGCATTATTTCGGGAGGCAGGGAGACACCCGGTGCAAGGCGCTTCGTGTTGTGGCAGAGAGGGAGGAGGGAAGGTTTATTTTTACTTGCTCCCACTTCATATGACAGTTTTTCCTCATCTAAGTGCCCGGGTGCCCCTCACCCTCCCGGCAACTTTCCTACAGCCCTCTCATGTGCTGCTCAGGGATGTCCCGTGGGGAGACCCCAGCCCCACCACTGCATTGCCAGCTGGGTGAGCTCAGTTGGGCTGCTCCCATGAAGTCCCTCTGATGGTCACCTCAGCTGGCCGCTCCTGGTGCCACAGCAGAAGATAATGCCATGGCTTGTGGCTGATCTTCTTGGGAAGGCACAAGATGACAAGAAGAAAACTTCGGCACTCAGGACAGCCTTACCCCTCTGGAGGAGGCTTCAGTGAGGAGCAGAGGGACAAGAGAATGATGAGGGCACTCTGACATTCACCCCAGGGGCTAGGAAGGCAATTTGTCAGAAGAGAGGACTCTAGATCTGTTCCCCCAAAACCTCTAACCCCTGCTCCATGGCTCAAAGCTCTCTCTGCCCACCTGCAAAAGGACCTGGGATGCCAGGGACCTGCCGGGCTACCAGGGCTGGAGCTTGGCTTTCACCGGCACCCCCGTGGCCCTGCCGAGCCCCAATGAAACCCCAGGTGGCTCTGCTCTGAGGGCTGCAAACCTGATTTCAGCCAGTCCCTACCCCATCGCTCCTTTGCCAGCTCTCTCCTTTGGTCTAACCTTCTCTTCACCCACCACACCAACTTCAGCCCCGGTGCCCCGAGCAGGGGCAGGCAGGGCCCTCCCCGGTTTCATGGGCCAAGCAGGTGTTTTCCAGCTCATCCTGGGAACACGTCTGGAAAAGCCCAGTGTGGCAGGTGCTGGAGCAGCAGCGAGGGAAAATACGGCAGCCAGCCTAATGGGCAGGGAGGAAATGTATGCAAATGTATTCAGAAAGGAATTCGGTGATGCTAATAGATTTGTTAGTCCTCTCAGTAAGCACCAGGAATAATATTTTTACACTTTAATGATTAAGGATTTTACTCCAAGTGAGGCCATAAGGACAAAGGGAGACGCAGAAGAGAGGGCCGCGGATAACGGCTGGGGACAGGGACAGCAGCAGCCAGAGCTGGCACCGAGGCAAGAGCGGGGGAGGGGTGTCACACAACTCTTGAGTAACCAAATTAAACCCCCAGCCAGTTGCTATCGGCTTGGGGACGAGGTGGCAGAAGATCCATTGGGTTGTATTAAAGCAATTTGATACTATCAAATAGAAGGACAAGGTTTGTCCCAGCCAGGCTGGTCAGACAGGGCTGTTTCTGAATATATTAAAACTTTATAAATGTCACTACTAAGCTCCTTTCTGTTAAATTTATAAAACCAGCAGTACCTATGTGCTTCTTTCATTCAACACTCATATTACATTGTTTGAAATCCACTTCCAGGAATCCAAGATTAATATTTTCAGCAAAGTTTTTTTTCAAACCAGCCCTTGAGAGGATCTTTTCTTTCCTCCAGGACTGGCCTCTGGGATCCACACTGTTCCAGACAGGACACCCAAAGCCAGAGGTGCCTGCTGGGGGTGCCACCAGGGAATGGCTGTGCTTGACCTGCTGTGGAAGCGGGGTCCCAGAATTCCTATCTCTCCCCACTCCTTCCTTTGACCCAGGAGATAAGGTGGAATGCCAGGGAGAAGGTGCTGGAGGTGGGATGGGGCCAAGAAGGGCAGAGGGCAGGAGGCTGCTGGCTGGTAGCAGGATAGAGTTTAATGAACCCCCAGGGAAGGTCCCTGGAAATCCCAACCCTCTCAGGAGGGTTCGTTCCCAAAGCCAGAGGCTGGGAATCCCTTTCCCTCTGCCTTTTCCCCTTTAAGGACACTTCCGCGTGTAACTTGAGACAAGTTGGGGAAGAAGAAAGAGGAAGGGAAAAAAAAGAAAGAGGGAAAACCAGCACAGTTATTCCCGCCTCTGCCTCCTCCTCTCTCTCCTCCCCGGACAGCCAGGAGCCACGTCACCATCGCCCAGCGCTGTTCTCGGGGCTGCTCAGCAAGCTCAGCCTGGGGCTCTCCAAGGGACAAACCCCAACTTTTGGCCTGGAGCAGGGACAGGGGTGGGGAGGTGGGGGAGTCAAAACCCACCTTGGGGGAAAAGTAAGCAAAGGAGACGTCCAGCTTGAGCACCTGACAGAGGAAAAGCGCTTGCAACCAGGGGAGAGAGGAGCCTGAACTTTTCTCCACCAGAAGAGAGTCTCCGTGCTTGGGGAAAAGGGAAAGTTGAGACGGAGAAGGGTGTTCACTCGGTTGAGGCTTGAGGGGAGGAAGAACTCCCTTCCCCTCACCCTCCTTGCCCACAGAAAGCACTCCCCTCCCTTTGCCCCACAGGAGCACGCCCCAGCACGATGAACATCTTCCGCATCTTGGGCGATGTCTCCCACTTGCTGGCCATCATCATCCTCCTGCTGAAGATCCTGAAGTCCAAGTCTTGTGCCGGTGAGTGCCCACACCCACGGGAAGGAGGGAGGCTGTTCTTGGAGGGCAGCTTGGTGAGGGGTACAAGTGAAATGGGTGCTGGAAAGGCTCTTGATAGCCCATGCAAGCCAGCAGCCCTCCCTGGTGGGCTCTTTCAGCGAAGTCATAATCCTCCTCCTTTGGGAGGTCTCCCTGCCAGGAGAAGAGGACTAAGTTGGAAGGATGTGATGTGGCAAGGCACACGTTGTCGGGCAGGTGTTGGTCTTGGGGTGCTGAAGCAAAAGAGAGGGCAGCAAGGATGGAAGGAGGTGGAAAATGAGCACAAGAAGTTGTGGCAGCACCAAAACCGACAACCAGGAGAGAAAGCTGCTTTAGGTCAGAGGTCCTGCTAGTGGGTGGGCAGGGACCAGAGGCTGTCCTGTCCCTGGACAAGGAAACCAGGGCAGCAGCTTCCCACAGGAGGATTTTACTCAGAGTCTGTGGTTTCCTCCCCAAGAGACTTTGAGGCAGGGCTGCACCACCCTGGCCGTTATCACAGGGAGAGAAAAAGGTGGGTCTGATTGCAACTCCCCTCCAGCGGTGACTAACCTCCATCAGCGTCCCCGGGCCTGTCCCTGATCCAGGAGCTCTTCCCTTGCGTGACAGATGACACATCACACAACCTCTGGCAAGGCGGGCAGGCAAAGGGGGCAAGGCAGGGAAGAGGAAGGCATTTTGATGGCAGTAAGGACTGAACTGGCCAAAACAGTGAACATGTCCACTGACTGCCAGTCCCTACAACTCAAGGCAGGGTTCGGGGTGGGGGGGGTCAGCAGGAGCCTATCCTGTTACTTGGGAGGCTCTGGCCAGACCTAGGGTACGTCTAGAGCTATCACAGGTCCTACACACCAGATGTGGCTCCTAAAGCAATATGCATATAGACAACCACTTCCAAAGAAGGCATAAGGACAATCCACCATCCTAAGAGTCTGTCCTCTCATCTGCTTTACCTTTCCTTCTTTGCCCTGCCATACAGGTATCTCTGGGAAGAGTCAGATTCTTTTTGCCCTCGTCTTCACAACCCGCTATCTGGACCTGTTCACGACATTCATCTCTGTCTATAACACTGTGATGAAGGTAAGGAGAGGGCAGTGCAGAAGCAGAGGTTCCCCTCAGGTCACTGTGGTTTCTCGGGGAGGTGAGGGTACACGGCCACTAAATGAGTTTTTCAGCCAGGAAAGGTGGATAAAGATGCTTCCTGTGGTGTCACTGTCCTTCCACTGACCAAAAGCCCTCTCACCACCATCAGTGAGTGAGCTGAGCCCGCCACATTTAGTACCACCAAAACCAAAACAAGACAACGCAAATCAAGCCTGGATGCCCTTGCACGGCAGGAGCATTAACAGATGACTGCTACCAAGCTAGCCTCTTCACACAGAACCCTAGAGGGCTCAGACAAGCATGATCCTCTTTGACTCGACCACTGGAGTATCTCCAGCAGAAGTCAATCAGCAGGCCACTGCAGAAAAAGCATTCACTGCTATTTCACCCCGGCACTGCCCCGAGAGAACTGGGTTAGCAAGCCTGGACTTTGGCAAAGCCATCCTCTCTCCAAGCACAGGAGGTGTAAGTGCAGGTGACATCTTGCCCTCTCTCTCCCCTCCCCCAGGTGATTTTTTTGATATGTGCCTACATCACCGTGTACATGATCTACATAAAATTCCGGAAGACGTTTGACAGTGAGAATGACTCCTTTCGCCTCGAGTTCCTGCTGGTCCCTGTCACAGGCCTGTCGTTTCTGGAGAACCACAGCTTCACCCCATTAGAGGTAAGGAAAACGTGGGGCAGGAAAGGGGAGGGGAAGCAGCAGCCTGACACCAGGCAGCAGGGTGAGCAACGTGTCGCATAGTTGAGATTTTTAACAGCAAAAGCAGGCAGGAAAGGCAAGGTCGGCAGGCCTTGAAGACCAAACCGTCTAGAGTACAGCTCACCACTGTCTCCTCTCAGTCCCAGCGCAGAAGGATCCTTTTCCCCAACTCCAGCTCATCCCGCTTGCACATCTGTGCTCTGCCAGATGAAAAACTTTTGAGTCTTAACGCATATTAACCAGCACCAAGATTCTTCACTGGCTTCATTTTGCATCTTACAGATACTCTGGACCTTTTCCATCTACCTGGAATCCGTGGCTATCCTTCCTCAGCTCTTCATGATCAGCAAGACGGGGGAAGCAGAGACCATCACAACACACTACCTTTTCTTCCTGGGCCTCTACCGTGCTCTCTACATTGCCAACTGGGTCTGGCGCTACTACATGGAGAGTTTCTACGATCAGATCGCTGTAGTTTCCGGCGTGGTACAAACCATCTTCTACTGCGACTTCTTTTATCTCTACGTCACCAAAGGTAGGTAAATAGGTTGGTATAGGTAGGTATAGGTTGGTATCTGAAACGTTCATTCGGCGCTCTTGCAACATACAGTGGAACTGCAACTCGTCCGGTGCCAATCCTTTTGTGACTTTATTCTTTGCTGTGTTGTTGTGATGAGGATCGTCCACCTCAAATCCAGTTTAAAAAACATTACCTGATGAATGCAAGCAGGGAGCTCTGCTCACAAGGCTCTAAGAGGGCACATAAATCAAAGTAGAAGTTAAACGAGAGCTAAACCTAGTTTAACATCACCTTGGGAAGTTAACAGTTGAAGTATATTCAATTTTACGTACATTTTGAAAGATTATGAATCACATACACACAAAAAGAAAAAACTTGGGGGGGGGGCAGTTGGAAATAGCTGTAGGCAGACGATGTACCTGAGAAAGCAACTGCAGACACATGGAGATATTATTAAGCCTACTTTTTCTTTTGATGGAAAAGATTTGATGTTCTCAAGAACTGATTCTGTAGGAAGACGAGCATCTGCATGAACAAGACACCCCTTCCTGTTTCCCCAAATCAGGCGTCCCTCCCACTTGAGCGCTGTGCTCTGGGAAACAGCTACATCCAAGAGCTAACTAGTGCATCGGGGGCATCAAACCCAGTAGAATGGTTTGCCGAGGCTGAAGCACGCTGCAAAGCCCTTGTCTGTCGGGGAGGGTGGAATTTGGTGAAATCTGGCCAAGAAAACAAGTATTTCCTGCCTTCTTCACATTCCCAAATGGGTCTGCCAAAAGCAGCAGTGATGGCCCCGTGTTTGGCGGTTTGAGGGATGATCTCTGGTAGCTTCAGGCAATATTACCTGCTGATAGAGAGGTGACAGGGGAGCACTGAGCAGGTGGCTGGCCTTGGCAGATTACGACTTCCTTCTGTCATCAAAACATTTTTGTAGCCAGAAAAGTACTTTGTAAGACTGCCATCAAGGTGCTTCACGTCAATTCCCCCCCCCCTTTTTTTTCTTTCTTTTAAAAAAAACTAATTCCCAATTTAGCTTCACTCAATTCATGTGTCCTGTGTCCTTCTCTATCTTGTGAGAAATCCATACCCTTTGTGATTGCGGATGGTGGAACAAAAGAGGTGAAAAAAGCCAACCGTTGGCTTTCAGTCTCGCATCGCCAGCAATACTGCTGCAAAATTTAGATGATCCAGGAGGCAGAAGGAAAAAAAGAAAAAAACATTTGTCCCTGGGACATCACATCAAGAAGAGAATTGCTTTTTCTTTTTTTTTTTTTTCTTTTACACAAAAGTTCTGGATGATGGGAGAGAAAAGGTGTCTGAAGATATGCGAATGCTTTGCAGTCATTTATGAAACCCAGAAACATTCTAGCAGGTTGCATTTCAGGCTCTTGCTGAAAAACATCTTTTCAAAACATTTCTAACATGGAAGAGCTCGGACAAAAGGGCAGCGGTGCTGCAAAAAAAAAAAGGGGGAAGATGCGTTACATAAAGGAATGTATTTAATAACACTTCAGAGCTTCTACCAAAAGCATTGTAAAGGGATTTTTATAGAACGCAACTTCTCTTTATCTTGCTTTCAAAACTAGGTGAGCTTCCTTCCATTTAACATGGGACCCGAAACATATTCCAAGGAAGCTTTCAGCTCCCAAAAGCTTGTATTACACAGAGCACCTGAGATTAGGAGCAACCAGGGGGATGATCTAATCCACCCCCCTACTCACAGCAGGGTCACCTAGAGCAGGTTGTTAAAAGTCCCGCCCAGTCAGGTTTTGAGTATGTCCAGGATGGAGGCACCACGGCCTCTCTGGGCGACCTGTGCCAGTACCTGACCACCTTCACTGTAAAAAAAAGTAAACATTTAAAGTGGAATTACCCATTGCCCCTTTCCCCATCACTGGGCACCGCTGAGCTGAGCCTGGATCTGCCTCCTTTACTCTTTCCATCAGGCATCTTTGTCGTGGGTAGGATCCTCCTCAGCCTTCTTCAGACTGAGCAGTCTTGGCTCCCAGCCTGTGCTCTTGCCTCAGATGCTCTAGTCCCATAAATTGTCCTCATGGCCATTATGGACCTGCTCTACCATGTCCCTGTCTGTTGTATGGGGAGCCCAGAGCTGGACCCATCACTCCAGCTGTGGCCTCACCAAGGCTGAGTAGAAAGGAAGGACCACCTCCCTCAGCCTGACAGCGATGGAGCTCAGAGTTGTTTGCATTCTCTGCCACAAGGGCACATCAGTGACTTTGTGTTCAACTTGGGTGTCCACCCAGGGCCTTTTCTGCCAAGCTGCTTTCCAGCTGGGCAGTCCCCAGCACATACTGGTGCATGGCGTTGTTCCACCCCAGGAGCAGGACAATGCATTTCCCTTAGCTGGCCTTCACGAGGTCCCTCCCCATCAGCCTGGCACAGTCCCTCTGACCCGGTCTGTTGTATCAGCCACTCCCCTCTGTTGTGCATCAGCAGCAGATCACCGAGGGTGGACTCTGCCCATCCCGCTGGCACTGAACACAGGCAGTGAGCAGTCCTGGCCCTAGTACCCGCCACCAGTGTACATCACCAGTACTGGGCCAACAGCTGGGCACCACACTGTAGACCACCACCCAGCCAGGGCAGCCACTTCTCCATCCACCTCATCTAAGCCTGTGAGCCCCTGGTATTTCCAAGAGGCATCCCCCAGCCCAGCTTCCAGATCAGACGAGCTGGGGCAGACGCTCAGGATTCCTTAATTTTACCCTTCTTACCAAGTTCTCCTCAATGCTCCTTCCACAGCAAGCAGGATTCTCTGTCAGCATACAGTCACAGCTAAGAAGAAGCAGTTGTGTTACCTGAAGCAAGCAGACCTCTGCTCCTACTAGCCTACAGTAGCACACAGAGGATGCCCAAGGTCTACTTTACAAACGTGGTGGCCCACCCTCTAGCACTCTAAAATAGCAAGTGCAAAAAAAGTAACCATTGAAACAATGAAACAGTTTAACTCCCCCAAGTTCTTTCATTACCTTCTCTTTCTCTTTGCATAGTCCTAAAAGGAAAGAAGCTAAGTCTTCCCATGCCTGTCTGAAGACATTTCCACAACCACCACAAGAAATTGTGAAGATGCAGCTCTGGCAATCCCAGCTTTCCTCTCGCGCCTGTTTTTGGCTAACAGACGGCTCAGACAACTTTCATTCCAATGCCAGGAAGACAGTGAGGCCTGGAAAGCCGATACACTTTTCATCCCTAAGACTTCCCTTCAATTTTGTTTTCCTATTGCTTTTTGTTGTTGTTTTGTTTTTTCCTATTTCTTCTTACTTGAATTTGGTGCTAGTAAGTAGTGCAAATTATCCCCTCCTGGCTCTTCCCAGCATCTACCTCCAAAACAAACCTCTACCTTGACCCTGAGGCCGCACAAGGAGTATAAGGGAAACTGTGACTAACTCAGCCCCTCAGTCCTTTAACAGGTCCCTGTAGTAAAGGGAACTAGGAAGTCTAGTAACACATACAAAGGCCACTGACCCATTTCACACGTGGCCACATTTGACACAGCAGATGCTGCAAACTGTTACATTAACTTCATATGAACATCCTCCTGGAAGTTAATGCTGCCTGACCCTCATTCTGTTCAGGTCCTGTGACATTCAGGAAAACTACATTCCCTTCGAATGGTATCAGGCTTCCGAGTTCCACAAGTATTCAAATATCCTCCCTGCTCACTCACTTTCAGTGATGGCTCCTTGTATCCTACAAACGGGGACCATCCCAATTAAAAGTCAGTGGGTCCCTAACGAGCGTTTCTGACTCTTTGAATTTGACTTTAAGAACTGGGAAGAATGAGGGCAAAAATGACTTTACACTCCAAAAATAAAGACAAAAGTTCACAATTTATTGACAACAGTGTTTTTATTTATACCTACAAAAGAAAACAAGATGGTATCAAAAGGACAATTTACAAACTAAGAATAGTAACATAGGTCTTAGTATCCTGTGTCTGAACACCACAGATCTATGAATCTCTCAATTCAAGTCTCCGTTAATACGACAGGAATGTGTTCAGAGACCAGCAGGTGTGTGAAACAAGATGCTGATCTCACACAAAGCCACTTAACCCTTCCATTGTTCAGAAAAGTCCAAACAGTAAATTGCTTCAATAAGTGGGAGGGGAGGAGACACCCGACTCATCTGACACTCCCACAAACTTTTTACAGATCAAAACCAACGCAAACAATACTAGGTGCTAATGCTTTTTTTATCCACAAGGGCCCTTCAGCTGATACATGGAACAGAGCAGCAAGCACCCGGTGGGGCAGAGGCAGCACATGCCATGGTGCATTTATGTGTTTGGACAGTCTGGTTAACACTCTGAACTGTACCAAGACCCTGGACTTCAGCTGACCTCAGTGGCAATAAAGCACTGCAAGACTTGGCATAGCCATTTGTGTGTGCACAAGTCCCCCACCCCCCCACCCCCCCCCCCAAAGAAGTGAAAGCTAGAGCAGACTAAGGCAGCTTTGGCGGTCCAGAGACCCTTTTTAAAGCCAGTCAGTGAGATGTTCCTACTCCCACACCCTTCAAACACATTTCGGCATTGAACTCGCAAATTAAAAAAAAAAAACAACAGAAAAACTCTACATTTGCTTGTGAGGGAGGCCAAAGAAAAATCAGTCAGTGCCTGGATAAACAAAATGTTTCTGGCTTTCACTGAACACAAGCAAAGGAAATTCCCGCCCAAGCACTGGAATTAGAAGATGGGACGAGGGAAACAAGGTTCTGGAAGCTCTCTCTCCCTGTTCCCCCTGTGTCACCAACCTACCTGTGTACTGCATGAAAGAAAAAAAAAAAAAGTGCATTCATCCCACAAAATATTACTCTGGGAAGAAATGAAATTTAAAAAGAAATAACTTCTGTATCAGCAAGCTCTTTTCCTGGGCTATAAGAAGTTCCACTCTGCTAGAGGAGTGGGCTGTCTTCTTCATCCATATGCAAGAACGCCAACAGAGGGGAAAAAAAAAACCAAACCAACAAACCCCTGCACTCTCACAATGCAAAGATTATGCCTCAAACCAGGAGATGTATCCATTCTTTTGCCATATTATCAGATCAAGAGCAGCCAACTCCTGTTATCATCTACCGTCTCTGAACCGTCTGGTATTAGAAACAACAAATCAACAGCATGCTTTAACTAAAGGGGAAACCCCCTCACACCCACCTTAGCCTGTAAAATAAACAAGTTTTATTTACGTATTGACTAAAATTTCACTCTTCTCTAACATTTTCTAAAATGCTACCTACCTGCGAGAGCTCAGCTCAAAGGGACCAATGGAGCAGGGAAATGCACTCAAAAGCCAGAAGAAGCAATAGTCAAGAGCAAGGTACAAAAGAAATAAAGCTTCAGAATCAAGATGCGCTAACCAGCTCACCGCTTACCTCATGGAAAGGAGATTCCAGGCAATCTCCTTCTCCTCCCTTCTTCCCCTTGCCCTCCCCACCCCCAGCCCACCCTATTCAAACCTCTTAAATTGAAAGTGTAGAAAACTGACACATTTTATTCAGCGTAGCAGCGTTCAGAACATTCCCCCTGGCAAAAGGTATCTAATTCACGAAGGACGGACAAATGAGATACGTTGTTCATCATCTCAGTTCCGTTCAGTTTCTGGGCTCTCAAATAAGAGTTCTCTCAATAAACCCAACAAAAGGAATCTGAGAGCAGAAACGAATTTAAGGATAGCCAGGCTCCATGTGTTTGTGATGCTACAATTTAACTACTGTAGGGAAAGAACTTCCTTGGCTAAACATTACAGCAGCGGTACCTACAGCGACTGTCTGGTTTTCAGGTATCAAGTCCAAAGCAGGTTTGGTCTCCAACACTGGGGTTTTAATCCCAACTTCCCTACTGCAGGCTGCTACAGGTACCTGAAGATGGGTCTGCTGCTCCCAGAGCTAATGAAAATGTCAAAAGTGCACCTGGGTCATTACTCTGAACACCGCCCAGCTCAGACAAATGAGCAGAGTTTTCCTATAGGAAGTCACCTACGATAGATTACAAGCAATAATAGTGAGCTATTTAAAAAAAAATAAAATAAAAAAGAATTTAGAAGTGAGCATTGCTCCCTTGCATTTATCATTTTCAGTGAAGTGCTTTTTGGCTCCCCAAAGTCTCCCACCTCTCTCGATACTTCCTGAAATTAAGTTAACATGTTACAGAATAAGAAACTTCCTCCCCTCAAAAGCAAGTTTGCACACAAACCTTAAGACACCAAGATGATCGAGCTGGGACCTATCTGCCTTATACTCATTTCTTTTAGAGAAAATAAAATTTCCAATTATCCTCAACATGCAAGACAAAAATTAATAAATTTTCCAGTCAACGATATATATCTCTCTTAAAAAAAAAAAAAAAGAAAAAAAAAAGAAAAAAAAGGAAAAAAAAGTAAAGAGGACAGGGTCAGTAATGTGGACTGGGAGCCATTTTTGATGGGCTCAAGGGATTTGAATGGTGAATTCTAAGTCTAACCTGCATGAAAGAGACATCACAATGGGAAAGAAGAAAAGGTTCCTTTAAATGCAAGAGGTCTACACTGCTCACCAGCAGGCGAGTGGTCTCATTTGCGGGAGGGGGG
>WTSP01012705.1:0-15377 GCA_025331215.1 Actenoides lindsayi | reverse complement strand
AAGCCCCATCCTTGGAAGTGTTTAAGCCCAGGCTGGATGGGGCTCTGAGCAACCTGCTCTAGTGGGAGATGTCCCTGCCCATAGCAGGGGGGTTGGAACTGGATGATCTTTAAGGTGCCTTCCAACCCTGACAATTCTATGAGTCTATGATTTTCTAAATGCAGTGTTTTGACTTCTTTGTTTCAAATGAACATTTTGTTAGAAGGAGACAATCATGGAATTATAGAATGTTAGGGGTTGGAAGGGACCTCTAGAGATCATCGAGTCCAACCCCCCTACCAAAACAGGATCACCTAGGGCATGTTGCTCAGGAATGCATCCAGATGGGTTTTGGTAGTCTCTGGAGAAGATGACTCCACAACCTCTCTGTGCAGCCTGTTCTAGTGCTCTGTCACCCTCACAGTAAAGAAGATCATCCTCATCTTGAGGTGGAACCTTCTATGCTCAAGTTTATACCCATTGTTCCTTGTCCTATTGCTGGACACTACAGAAAAGAGATTGGTTCCTTCTATTTGACACCCACCCTTCAGATATTTATAGGTCCCCTCTCAGTCTTCTCAAGAGTAAACAGCCCCAGTTCCCTCAGTCTTTCTTCATAGGAGAGATGCTCAAGTCCCTTAATCATCATCGTAGCTCTCAGTTGGACTCTTTCCAGTAGATCTGTGTCTCTCTTAAATTGGGGAGCCAAAACGGGACACAGTATTCTAGGTGTGGTCTCACAAGGGCAGAGTAGAGGGGGAGGAGGACCTCCCTTCACCTGCTGGACAGTTTTCATAATGCACCCCAGGATACCATTGGCCTTTCTGGCTGTAAAGGCACATTGCTGTCCCATGGATAACTTGCTATCCACTAGGACTCCAAGGTCTTTCTCTGTGGTGCTGCTTTCCATCAGGGCGACCCCTAATCTGTACAGCTGCCTGGTGTTGTTCCTCCCCAGATGCAGGGCTCTACACTTGTCCTTATTGAACCTCATGAGGTTCACCTTCACTCAGCTCTCTAGCCTGTCCAGATCTCGTTGGATAGCAGCACAGCCTTCTGGTGGGTCAGCCACCCCTCCCAGTTTCGTACCATCAGCAAACTTTCTGAGGGTACACTCCATCCCCTCATCCAGGTCGTTGATGAAGATACTGAACAGAACTGGACCCAGTACTGCTCCCTGGGGAACACCACTGGCCACAGGCCTCCAGCATGACTCTGTGCCACTGATCACAATCCTCTGAACTCAGTTGTTGAGCCAGTTTCCAATCCACCTCACAGACCAATTGTCTATGTCATATTTCTTGAGTTTTTCTACAAGAATATTATGCGAGACAGTATCAAAAACCTTACTGAAGTCAACGTAAATTGCATCTGCTGCTCTCCCTTCATCTACCCATTTGGTCATGGCTTCATAGAAGGATATCAGATTAGTCAAGCAGGATTTCCCTTTGGTAAATCCATGTTGGCTACTCCTGACAATCTTCTTTTCTTCCATGTGGTTAGAGATGGCCTCCAGAATGAGCTGCTCCATCACCTTTCACTGGGATGAACATGTGGCAGACCGGTCTGTAGTTGCCTGGGTCTTCTCTCTTGCCCTTTCTAAGACTGAAGTGACACTGGCTTTCTTCCAGTCATCAGGCACCTCTCCTGTTCTCCATGATTTTTCAAAACTGATGGAGAGCAGCTCAGCAGCAGTGTCAGCCAGCTCTTTCAGCACACTTGGATGCACCCCACTAGGGCCCGTGGATCTGTGCATTTTCAGTTTATCCAAGTGATCTCTAACCCAGTCCTGACTGAATAGCAGTGTCTTCCTCTCTCCAGTTCTGCTCTCTTACTTCCAGTGACTGGGGTTTGGGGAATAAAGACTGAGGCAAAGAAGGCATTCAGCATCTCTGGCATCTCTGCATCCTCTGTTACCATATCTCCCACATCAGTTAAATAGTATTTTTCCTATCTACCTTCAGTAGCCACAGGAAAGCTTAAAAGCCATAGGTTTCAGTCTAATCAGAACAATATCTGTAAAGAAGAAAGGAGATAGCCTGCATCACGGCAACCTTGGATCTCTGTTTTTTATACCACAAATCAGTGTCTTGTTTATAACTGAGATGATTAAACTTTACCCATCCATTTTACTAGATCCTCATTAATAGTTTCACGGAAATCAGCATGAGTAATATATGTCAGGTGGAGATGTGTATGTTTCTGTGAGAAGAGGTCAGAAAACTTCTGGGTTAAAAATTTTCTTAAAGCAATTTCAACTGTGGACCGTTTTATTTTGTTGAGAGGGCAAGGCTGATAAAGACCTATTCCAGGTTTCAGTTAATAAATTCCTGATTAATCATAGAATCATAGAATGCCCTGGGCTGGAAGGGACGTCTAAAAGTCATCTTGTCCAACCCCCATTGGAGAGAATCTTGGCATGATGCAAAATGAGAGAAGCAGTAAGGCCTTCTGTTGTAGTTTCTGGCATAGTGGCAATATTTAATTTCAGATTATGCAACATATCACTCATATACAGTAGTTGTCTTTTTGAGATTTTTCCCAAGTAACATATGAAGGAAATTACTATTACTATTGAGGTCTCTTTTAAGAGAAAAAGAGTTAGGATTTTCAGGGAAATAATTTATAGCAATCAATTGTCACATTCTGGTTGTCTGAGATATAGATGAGGTTATATATTCTGCAAACCTGCCAGACAGAAACACTTGTTTTGTCTAATTTTCCCAAATAAAGCTCTAAATCTTGAAGACTTTAACACAATCTATCTGAGCAGTTTCTAACTCTAAAAATTGTTAATGAGAAAAAGGGAAACCACCAGGAAGGTGGTTGGAAGGAAATTGGTGGTGTTAAAAGTCACACTTGCTGAAAACTGAGTATCTGAAGCCCTCAGGGTTTTTCTAACTGTAACCAGCTGGTGTTGGTGAACTAGTGATATGAATGTCCTCCACAGTGCAGAAATTCAAATACAGCTTTGCATTTGCTGGACTGCAGCCAACCAGCAGCTGTTTAACAGGAAGTCTCTTGTACTGCTTTCCAACCCTTTAGAAAGTACTGCCCTCCTTAGTGCTAGAGACTCGGTTAGGGCTAATTTTAAGTGTTTGATGAGCCGTGGTTTTCTTTTCATTTGCTCATAGGGACTGTAAATTGCTAATGATCTGCAGCAGAAATTAATTATAGCTAATTATTCCCTTGCAGCCACAGCTCAAATTTTCTTTCAGCACAGTGTGTGCATGCAGGTTAAATGAAGTCCAAATTTCATTCCCTTTTCTATCCTTGAAGAAAACAGCAGATCCTGCTTGCTTTTTGCATCCAGATTGGCTCACTGAGGAATGCACAGCAGGAGGAGGCTCATCATGTTTTCAGAGGCAGAGAGGATGTCTGTATTTAAAGCCTAAAATGCAATTAAGGCCTTTCTTTGGTCACAGGTTCACTCTTTCCTCTGGGGCTTTAAGTATGACAAGGTGAGATTGATATGTCTTCCAACTGAATATTTTGAGGGAGATTCTATTTATGAGGAGAACAGAGCATCTGACTTCATGTAAATTAAGGTTACAATAACACTCTATGTATACCATGAAAAATTGTGTTCTATGCAATCTGCATGGAAACAGTTATTCTGCTATTGAAAAGTATAACCTGCAAAATTTAAAAGATGGAAATTAATTATATGAAGTGACTCCAGGATAACTGATTTTGAACTAGTAAGGAAAATGCAGTCATGTGTAATGTCAGAGACCTCTTGGCAGTGAACATGGCACTTTTTGGGGCAAGTCAACACAACATGCTTTCTTTCATGCAAAGCAGCCCCAAGATGCTCTCCTTTCACTTAATAGCCTAGTGCTTAAAGGACTTCTGGAGTTTGCAAAGGTACATTGAATTTTATCTCTCTCTGACTCTGAGCTGTGATTTTATTTAAAACAAGGTAATGATCTTTGAGACAGGAAGAGTTAGGTGGTTTTCTTAATCTGTGGTAGAAGCATTATGTGAGTCAGTGAATATTTCTGTAGAGGAAACCTGGGACCACCAAAAGCTTTAAGGTACTGTCATTTTGAGATAAAATCCTCATGGTGAATGTAGCCTCCTCTTGACTTTAAACCATCGAGTGCAAAGCTGCTTCTGCTTCTTTCACCTGTATCTGGCAAGTCCTCACACAACTCATTTGATGTCAGTTGTTTTCTGGTGGGAACTGTGATAATCTTGTCTTCAATTCCATTCTAAGTTGCAGGTTAAAAATAATCTCTTTAGGAAATCTAATCCTTTTGACACAAACTATATAGCTAAAATATTAAGTTATTGAAAAGGACGGTATTGTTATCTGAACAGTGATAGCAAGAGCTGTTAATTCCCACATGCTTCTTAATAACACAAGTTTGCTCTAGAGTTTGTTTCTGTGCAGCCAACTCTTCTTCACCCCACCATACATCTTTATTATAAACTGCAAAGATCATGGAGAATGCATTGGTGCTCAGCGTCATCTCTTGTAGTGGGGAAGGTACAAGTACCAATCTCTTCATCGAAGGTTTTTCCACTGCCCTGTGTCTCAGGAGGTATAATCACTCAGGCTGGTAGCAATTAGCTGTATGCTGAAACATCTCCTCTGCTCCCTCCAGCACCTGCTGCTCTCCATGAGAAACCTGAATGATGACCCTCCTACTGAAGTGTGCTGAAGAGCATCTATGAGTAACTATGTACTTTGAGAGCTCATCTGCAGACTTTATTACAATTACTAAGGATAATTTGACTGTAAATGATGTCTCTCTTGCTATGAATCAATCAGTCATTAACTTTAGCAGTATCGGTGTGTTCTCACTATGCATTTCAAGAAGATTAATAAACAAGAGAAGAGTTAAGAGTCCATTCTGCATGCTGTGATGTATTCCTGTGTTACTGGATCTGGATAAACACAGTGACACTTCATTGCACTGTGAGAGATTTATGAAGGAACTACAGCATGCAAGAGAAGGGGAAAGAGAAGCCCAGGCTGAGATGTGCTGGTAAAGAAGCAAAGCCACACAGAGAAATGGAAGCAACATGTGCACATCTGAAAAGCAGGCGTTTGACACATTCTAAGGCAGCAATCACTTTCAATTTCTTCTGTCCTGTCACTGTGATTTTCCACAACTTTGAATCTTCCTGGGAACAATCAACATCAGTATGTTGAAGGAAAAGAAAGTAGGAGGAAAAAAAAAAAAAGGACATGCATGAAAGTAGCACTTTTTGATGTGTCTTTTTAGTGACCACTTTTTAAGTGACCAGAGTTAACAGCACATGCTTGTATATTGCCAAACTATAGTCCTGTGTATTTAAAAAAAAAAAAAAAAATTCCTTGACACTCTTTAATAATAAGGAGAAAAACAGGAAACAGAAATCTGATTTCTGGCAGCGTATAAAATGACTCTGAGCTGTCCTCTTCCCCTCAAAAAAAAAAATAAATCTTGAACATAATTTGTTTTTTAAATTCTTCTTGCCCAGCAGTCCCCAACCAGATGCCTGTGAGACTCTTAAATATTTACTGCTACAATATTCTTGATAATAGCACAAGTCAAAGAAATACAATGTTAGATGCAAAGCACGAGACTTCTTGCAATAAGGAACAGTTGGGGATCTCTGCTTTAGAGCGTGGCAACCCAGCTGGCAGGTGTGGTGAGGATGACGTACAGTCCCTGGGATCAGGGGCAGATTGGCCACTGGATCAGTGCCATGTGCCAGCTGATTCTCACAGCAACACTGGCACCTTGTCAGGAAGTGGAGTCCTGTAATGGCAGACAGAAATTTGTGAGGACTGACAGCAGCCTGCTTTTCATTACCTGATGACTTGTGGTAAATAAGCAAACAGACATGACAAGCACATCAGACAACACTGGGTTCCTGTCTCTGAGTTTTGCAGCTGGCCATAGGAGGAGACAAACTTTCCAGCTTCAATTAGCAGAAAACAGGCATCAACTTTGTAGGTTTTTTTCAAATAGCAGGTCGGGAAAATATTGGCCTTTCTAGGAAACATGAAGCAATTCATTGAGCTTCCTGCTTAAGTGGTAGGACCTAAGCCTGCAAGTCCCCAACCTGGAGCAGCCTTTGTGAGTGAAACACCTCCAATGAGTAGCCATGGAAAGAGGTGAGCAGATGGCATCTGGAAAACCTGCCCATTTCACTGCCCATGCACTAGACGTCATGGAGCTTGACAAGTCAGCGGAGGGCTCAGCAGCTTCATTTTTCATGATTCCTAACATAGGTAAAATTCAGCTATGACACAAGTAATTCAAACTATTAGTGGGAGCTGGAACTGGACGTTTTCAGAGCCAAATGGTCTTTATTTTGTGTTTTAGGAATGAAGCATAATCTGCTGCTTCTGAACATGGGTTACAAGGGACTATTTTTCCTTAGCAGCTTTAAGCAGGTCTGCTGCTGGGTGAGGTACCACATATCCTCGTGACCTTGAACGCACATGGGTCTAGGAGACACTCAGTAGCTGTCTTGCACCGGTCATAGACCAGAGCAAGGTTTTGATCATATTCTTGGGAACAGAATTAAGACTCAAAACAGAGTTAAGCGCCAAGCGACTTTATTTGACCAACAACAAATTCGCAAAATAGAGAGAGAGAGAGAAAAAAGAAAAGAGAGGAAGAAAGGGTCAGTCACAGTAGCTACCACCATGGGTCTGCAATGTTCCATCAGTCTGAGTCTGATGGAGAACGTTCCTTTTGCTCTTCGATGTTCCTTCCCACAATATTGGTTCCCTGATGTTACTTCTCGATGTTACCTCAAGGTGTTACCTTCCAATGTTACCTTCCACCAATGCTCGGTGTTTCTGCTCTTTTATCATACTGCCCTGTTGAATATTCATCCCCTTTGGAGAACTATTTAGCATATTCCTGGAGTTGCTTTGCTTAACTCCACCTACCACCTAGTGGTTGTGCACATGCCCAATACTGTCTCTGGGGGTCTTTCAGGGGTCTCTGGACCCCTTGGTCTTCCAAGTCCTGGATCTGGGTGCATGTGCAGGGGTTAGGTGGCAGTTCTTGGAATCAGCTCTGTAGTTGAGTTTGTACAAAACAGGAACTTGAGCCATGTGGTTCCATTGTCAGTTTGCAGTTAGATGTTTACTGACACAGGTACAGCAATTCTGAGACAAACAATCCTCTATCTGACACCATCTCTGACACCGTCTCTGACAGTAGCCCACTCAGGAGTCAGGAATTTGCAGGCACAAGCCCTCTGAAAAATTTCACATAGGGAATTATTTTCAACCAAACTAGTCTAAAGCTCATTGCCTTGTCTCCTTTATTTACCTTTTTAAGTGTGTTCATTCAGGTCTCAGGCAAGACTTTACTAATGCCCTCCTGTTAGCTACTCTTTCATGAATATGGATAGCTTTATGCCAAGTTTTACATATTCAGCTTCATAAAAACATGACCTTTGAAACTGGCAACCTGGCTCTGGAAGTTTTAAACAATTTTCATCTATACTGAAGAATCTGGTTCTTGTTTAAAGTTCTCAAATAATATTTTATAGTCTACATTAATATATACAAATGATTTTTAAAGTACGTCCTCCCTGAGTTTTAGACCTTGTAGACACTTTTATTTTACCAGGTCAGACTAGTGCTGCCACCAAAAGGCAGAGTGGATCAAAGTCTTGTATTACTTTTCTGTAACTATACATATTGATTTGGCCTGTTTCATATTGGTGAACTGAAATGTATTTTCGCTTGTTTCTATGAGGATGAAAAAAGAAAAACCCTCTGTGTTTCTCAATATTTAATTGATCTATATTGATTAGTTGTGTTTGGTCAGATACGTAATATAACATTGCTTTTCTCCTGTGATTGGATGAATGCACAGATAATCATTATATGAATTATTGCATTTGCAAAGGAAAATCAATTTTTTACCAATTCACTTCCCATGAGCATTTTTTATGCAGATGAATTGCTGAAAGGCAATATTTTTTAATATGTTGGTCATATTTAAGTGTCTCCTTGGAGCAGCTTTAGAAATTATTTGCACCTGATTTTTAAATGGGGTGGAGGATCTAGGCCTCCCCTGGATACGATGCCTGCAGGTGTGACTTGTCTGAATTGTTTCAGTAGATGATTAATTTGGAGGAGGAGGCCAACATGGCCTGCTCCATCCCATCTAATCCTATACCCTGGGGACTGGCCTGCTTCCGAAAGGATGCCCAAAATGTATGGAGGAGACTGGAGGTGTTGCAGAGCATGCATTGTGTGGCTAATGAAGGAACTTGTGGGTGGGTTTCAAAAGTGCTTTCCTGGTCCGGACTAAAACACTCATGATGCTCTGGTTTTGTACCAAATATTTATGCTTCCATCAGTGGAGACACAGTTTAATGAGTGATATCCTACTGAATTCCTCATGGAGGGGAATGCTGGGAGTAAGTATTTCCTGTTTCATCAGTGTTTTCTGCCTCAACTGTCTTCAGAGACCTTTTGTCATATGTTTTTAGAAATGCATGTTCCCCTTTAAGTTTACCTTGGTGAATAGCCAAGCTCATAGCCTGAGCAAGCTAATCTTGAACAAGTTTGCACATGGATGAGAAGATGCAGGAATTGGAGAGGTAGATGGTTGCAAATGTACTGTAGCTCATGAGGATTAGGCCCATTTCAGATGCAGTCTCTGTCTTTTTGTGTTACACTGGGCACATTGGGGATTAGTGCTTACTTTCTCTCAGCCTTCCTGATTTGTCTGTGTTGTCTGATGTGTAAGGCAATAGGAATTATTTAGGTAGAGCTTCTGGTGCAGCTGGGACCCAGTGTCAGAAGGTGTAATTAGACACCATAGTTATGCGCAGAATGGCAAAAATAAAGTGCCAGAGCAGGTTAATGCAGAGAGAGACACACATAAAAAAAATAAATTAGAATTTCCCAGGTAATGGTAAGATTTCCTGGTGCCTGGAGGAAACAGATGAGAAAGTGTTTGGCCATGAGTACATACAGCAGTGAAACTGTCATTTTGCGGTACATCTCAAAGAACAACTTCAGGAAACCAAGCACTTTAATACTACAGAATCAAGATAAGGCTTTTGCAGATCTCATAGGCAATTAGATGCCTTAACCTCCTATGGATTTTAACCCCAAGTGAAGTAATTGAAGGTTTAAAAAAAATCCTGCTCTGATCAGGAAGCAAGGGAGGTAGCAGACAGTGACAGTTGTTCTCTTGGCAGCCCAAGAACATATGCTGCAGAAACCAAATTGTGAGCACAGGGGGAGAGTTTCTCTGGACAAAGTTTTGGCTGAAGATATGCCAGCATGAAGGAGTTCGAGGCACTCATTAGAAAGTTCTTACTTTGCCTTTCATGGAGAACAAACAGCAAAAGCAAAAACTAATTTTAAACCGTTGAGAACTAGAGGAAGCAAATTACATTACTGTATGAAAAGAATAATCTCTGGTAGAAGTGTGAAGTGTTGATCTTATGTATTTTTTGCACTTTGTAGACATTCTAAAGACTGTCAGCATTTTAATTAAATATGACAGCTTGACAAAAGGAGCAGCTAGGTGTGAAATGCATATACTGCTGGAGGGAGTCTTTCTGCACAACAGTGACCTAAAATCAGGAAGTTACTGACTGTGACCTTCTCTGTGCTTTGTGGAGCAACCAGAGCTGTAGGCTGAGATGTCAACTGTACAGTCCCCAAAACCGACACACCACATTTATTACTGCTTGAGTCAGGTCCAGCAAGATCACCCCCACTGCTACTTGCTGCTTCTTGTGCTTGCTGCGCATGAGTAGAGAAAAGAGCCATGACATGGAAGATTGGTTTTTTGTTGGTGCAATGGACCTCGCCTGAAAAAATGCTAAGAAGATGCATTTTTCCAAACTTCTTTCTGTTGGGGAAAAAAATAAATAAATTCTCAGTTGTAGGATTCTGACAATTTTATTAGTATTAGAGACCAGCCATGACTGTAGCCTGTCACTAACTTCTTTCTACCATTACATGGCTTTTCTGTTAAATACTCCCTCTTTTGTAAGGCTTCCTAGCTCAGTAACACTTTTCAGTATTTCAGGCATCTCTATTATCAAGTAATTTGCTGTTCATTGTAATAAACCCCATCACAATTAATTTATTAAGCACAATGTGAATATCTCATGTCTTCTGATTATGCCTCCTTGACTGTTTCAATTGCAGGATTTCCCTGTTGTCAGGACACAGTATCCTCTGACATCCTGATGCAGCAGATCCTGACCTGTACTCTATCAACAGTAGCTGATGATAACAAGAATTTAACCCATTCCAGAAATTTAACTGAAAATTCTTAAAACTTTTCAGTCCCATTTCAGATTTTGGAAGACTTGGATATGTCAGGACCTTCAAGATGAGGTCCAAGTCTGTCTTTTTTTTTCTTTGGGGGATGAGTCTCTGATTTGAGAGCAGCCCAGCAAAGAAGGACTTGTGGATACTGGCGGATGAAAAGCAATGTGTGTTTGCAGCACAGAAGGCCGTCTGTATCCTGAGATGCACCAAAACCAGCCTGGCCAGCAGATCAGTGTGTATGTGTGTGTGGTGATTCTACTGCTCTACTCTGCTCCAGTCAGACCCCACCTGAATTACTGTGTCCAGCTCTGGACTTCTCAACACAGGAAAGACATGGACCTGTTGGAACGTGTCCAGAGGACAGTCACAAAAATGATCAGAGGGCTGGAACACCTCTGCCATGAGGATAGCCTGAGAGAGCTGGAGTTTTTCATACTGAAGAAGAGAAGGCTCAGGGGGTCACCTTACTGCAGCCTTTCAGTACTCAAAGGAGGGATTTAAAAGAAAAATGGGAACAGACTTTTTAGTAGATCCTTTTGTGATAGGACAAGGGGTAATGGTTTTAAACTAAAAGAGTGGACATTCAGACTAGATATAAGGAAAAAAAATATTTTACAGCGAGGGTGGTGAAACACTGGAACAGGTTGCCCATAGAGGTGGTAGATGCCCCATCTCTGGAAATGTTCAAAATCAAGTTGGACAGGGCTCTGAACAACCTGATCTGATTGAAGATGTTCCTACTTGTTGCAGGGGCTTGGACTATGTGGCCTTTAAAGGACCCTGCCAGCCCAAACTAAAACTATTTAATGTGTCTGTGATTTTCTGCGACTCTTGGGAAGCTGCAAAACCCAAATCCAGGCAGACTGTCAGAGCTGAGCATACTTTTCCTCATGGAACTCTTGTGTTATACTGGGTTCAGATCTTAAATGCTGCTGATGTAACTCTCATGAACAGTACTGCTGACATTCAATCTACTTGCATAATATGTTACATATATAAATGTTTTGTTCCATGTGATTTATGAAGTAAAACTGGCTTTAGATTCAGAAAAAACTCTGAATTGCTCAAAAGTGGTAGGTTGTGCATTAACTTGTAGTTCAGCTATAGTTTCACTATAGTGAAAGCTGTTTTAGGTAAGATGATGTAAGATGTAAAAGGGGATTGCATGTTCATTAACATCCTGAAAAGAAAGGGGAGGGAAATTCCATACAAGAAAACCTACTGGTTTTATTTAAGTGAATGTAATTGAGCTCTACTTCCACAGTGCAGAATTAAAATCTCCTGTGCCTTGAAGTAGTGGAAGAGTTCAACAAATTCCTTACAACCACATAATAATTTCTCATTTATTATTATCCTAGCGGGTTTCTAGAACTTATTCTGCCATAATTTGTCCCCCTTACATCCTTACACATACACAGTCATCAGTGTACAAAGATGTGAAAAAAAAACACCCTTCAAAAAGAGTGACTTAAACATTATGTATCAGTAATATACAAGTCAGTGATACTTGTGTTACAGTTTAGGGTCAGGGCAGCACACTGGACCTATGCTCTCTGTTAACCCCTCTCCCTCCCCAAAGGAGAAGAGAAAGGGAATAAGGGAGAGAGATTTATTGATTAGAAAAGGAAACTAGAACAGCTTGAATGAAAATAATAATAATAAAGATCAAATATATACAAATATATAGAGAACCAGTATCGAAACCACCCCCCCTTGACAGGAATTATGTCACTGTCACCACTGATGCTGTGGAGCAGACACTGGGAAAGTCCCAGACTAGGCCCAGTGGCAGACAGGAACTCTGTTCAGGAGCTGAATTCTGGTACTGCAGTCAGGAACACACAGATCAAGACTGAAGGCAGAATGGACAAAGTCCTCCTTGTATGCTGGCCAGTGAGGAAACAAGGTAGAAGCTGGAAGAACCAAGACGAGGGGAGCTTGACCCTCATGATCCCTCAGCTCTATGCCGAATATGCTCTCTATGGGCTGGAATACCTTGTTGGTCAGTTTAGGGTCACCTGTCCTGTCTGCTTCTCCCTGAAGGTGTGGCCTTTTACTTTCTGCATCCCACAATGTGGTACAAGATTTATCAGTGGCCTTGGTCTGCACACCAATCGTTGGTACTAACTTTAAACATGGGGTGTTATCACTGCTAGAAGGAGGCACTGTCTGTGAAAATACGCTGCTAATGTCAGACAGTGCATTTAGAAGAACTGGGCTGAAAAATAAAATCACTGAACAGAATTAGTTTTGTTCTCACTCAAATTAGGACATTTTGCTACGGAGCAATAAGTATGTTGTTTATTTGCCTACATCAGAGTATAAAAAAAGAAGATTAATGACAAAATCAAATGTTCTCATTCTAGTCGTACACTAATAATCATACCTAGAGCATCACATGATTTGTTGCTAAAACTCAAAAAGACTGTGTACAACAAAGAGAAGTCCATTTATGATATTGGTGGTGTGGAGATGAGCTGGATGAGGCTGGGAAATGCAGTGAGAGCTTTGCCAGCAGAGTTTGACATGAACTGTGTTAGATTTGGAGGCCCCTTCATCTCAGATGGGCTGGACCAGTGCCACTGAAAATACTCATTCGGTCAATTCCTGATGACTGTCTATCTGGCACACACAACCCAGAAACTTGTACAGAGAAGTGAACAACACTGTACAACCCAGCATGAGCAAAATCAAAACAAAACATGTGTTCAGCAGCATGATCAATAAATGTGTTACAACGGGGCTTGACATTTTAGCTGGTCATTTTCTGCTTTCCTATTGTTGAGAGAACTTTTATGGGGAAAAAAAACCCCAAAACAATAAAAATCCCCAAACCGTTTCTAAAATTGTAAGTAGATTCAGATTTGTAGTAAAAAAATCTGTGCTATTTCAACAATATCAGCTTTCAAACATTCCAGGTTCTGAATTTACCAGGTTCATTTCATTTGTCAGCATTTTTGTTACTCTTTTCTATAGACTTATTTACAGGATGACAGACTTTTTCATGCTCTCTCCTCCACCCTGGAGAAGATGGCGTCTTAGGTTCACCTCATCCCTCTCGTCCATTTAAAGCATTATAGTGACTTTGATGTATACTGTGTACTAAAGCAGTTGTGTAATGTGGCTGTGTAATTGAACAGCCAACCATTATGTAGTAGTGTTAAGATACGTAAAATAAATATGAATTCCACCTATCTCTTCAGGTGTTATCATGAGTAGAGGTGCATATTTTGAGTTATGATTGTTGTCTCCTTTGGAAAAGGAAACCAGACAGAAATCACAGGCTTTTGTAGCCTGACATGAACTCCAAAAGCAATAAATGTTTTTGATTACCCCCCTCCCCTACTCTTTTTGTTTTACTCTTTTGCATACTCTGTGCATGAGGTTAAACACACTTAGCCATTCTACTTGGGATGATTTCCTCTCAGTGGAGGGAGAGGAGAAATGAGAGAAAAACTTGAGGTTCATCAGAGCAGCTTTGGATATAACCATATTTGCAAGAGCAAACTGCCACATTTGAAAAGGTGCTAAGTGTTTAACTGTGCTGAATAACCCAGGGAAGTTCTACTATGAGCGAATTTATTTGGAAAGGATTTCTCTGGATCTGGGAGGAATGTGGCTATATGGGTTAAGCAGAGTATTAATAATAATCTTCTCTATGTACTTAATCCCATTTCTCTGGTTTAGAGGGCAGGGCTCTGTAGTTATGAAGGCCATGCAGATATTTTTTCTTAATTATGTGCACCTAGCTGGAGTCGTGATTGGTCTGGTGTACAAAGGTGGAAATAGCTGTTATCACAGACAGCTGATGGAAATTGCCTGCTGTATATGCAATAAGTGGTGGAACTCAGGTGAGAGCTCAGGTACTTGAGTTCGACCTCACCCTTCCTCTGGCTGCAGGGACATGTGCCTGTGAGCCTGCAGTTTTTATACACCTAGTTAGCTGCTGTGGTACTGAACTTACAGTCTAATCTAATTAGGAGAATTAGGAAGAACTAGGTTATGCTTTGGATCCCTTCCTTAAGCACTGGTTGTTTGCTCAGACTGAAACTTGACATATGACTTTCAACTTCTAAAGTAACCTTAAGTGGTGCAAAGGAACCCACTACAATATTTAGGAAAGGAGAAGACTTTCATTTCTTCTAATATATCTAAAAGCTACCATGGTGGCATTTTTTGAGTGTTCATTCTGATCCTAAACAACATAGATAAAATATTGGGAGAACTGTAACCCCTGTCACAGTCTTTATCTTAGAAATTCTTTCAGTAACCCAATCTTCTCATGTCTAAAATCTCTTCCACATAGGTTATTGTTTAACCGGAAAGACTACAAAATCTGTTTCTAGATGAACCTTAGCAGCAAAGGTTAGACTAGAAAATACACTGATCACCTTTTTGAGTTTGTAAGATTATTTTAAAACAATAACTGATCCAGAATTTGCATCACTTGCAAGCTGTTTCATACTGCAGCTATTTCATACTGCTTGAGAATAGTAATTTTTAATCTATTTCTAATTGAATTGTTTTCTGTCAATAAAAAAAGTTGGATTTTTTTTTTTCTTTTTCATAATTCAAAGAGTGAGAATCTGTTGAATTCAAGAACACTTTGAGGAGGAAATTTTTGTGATTTGTTTTTTTTTATTTCCCATTTCATTTCAGTGAGTCCAAACTGACTTGTACATTCTCTTCATTCATCTAATTAATTCTGTGTTTTTTTGCTACCTACAGTACATTTGCTTCCTTTTCTATGTCTTTCTTAGCTACAGTTTACCTTCCCAAACTATCCCATATTCCACTGTCTAAAATGATGCAGTGAAAAACTCAATAACCAAAGTTGTTAAGCAGGCATTCTTTATTTTGCGGTGCTGGACGAACAGGGGATCGCTCCTCCAAATGTGCGTCCCTATACAAGCTGGGTACACAGTTTATATGCAGACTAAACAGACATATTCATTATATTTCTTAGAAAGGGCAGTATTTTACTAAGGAGTTCCTAGAATTCATTTACACAGTCCGAGCATGCATAACAAAATTAGGGTTAGGGTCTTTTCTCCCCTCGGTGGTCTTCCATGATCTCTGGTGGACATTTACTTCATCTTCTCTTCTTCATCACCGTGTTCTTTTAGTGACC
>WTSP01012704.1:0-11980 GCA_025331215.1 Actenoides lindsayi | reverse complement strand
CCCTCCAGGGATCACGGGGACTCCACCACTGCCCTGGGCAGCCTGGCACAGCCCTGGACAACCCTCAAGGGGTTGAAAAAATTGTTCCTCAGCTCCAACCTAAAACTCCCCTGGGGCAACTTGAGGCTGGTTCCTGTGGAACAGAGCCTGACCCACCCGGCTCCAGCCTCCTGTCAGGTGGTGTCTTCCTTACAGGCTACATGTGCACTCAGACATGGATCAAAAGGAAGTTACCTGAGGCAGAGGGACAAAAGCTGCAGCATCCCTTTGTCCACCAAGGCTGCAGAGCCATGTGGGGCTTCTCCTCCCTTTCTGGCCTTTGCTTAGTGTGCTCACCCAAAGGACAATGTCTGCCAGCTAGAGAAAGATCAAACTCAATCCAGGAAACCAAGCTCAGCATGGCTTTGTGTTTGTTGCAGTGTTGTGGGCCTCTTGCTTGAATTTTTTTATCTGTTTATCTCAACTAATGTGCTCAAATCAACATCCCTGCGTTTCTGTGTTACTCTCTCACAACCAAAAATCATTTGACTAAACACTTTCATAAAGACAATTAATTAACTAACCCATACCAAGATACAAACGTAGCAAAGATGAAATCCAAGCAGTCTAGGATTAAGTAGCCATTAAATAAGACCAAAAAAAACCTGCTCTTCAATTTTTTTGTTACTCAAATATACCTAGGGAAGGTATTCAGGCCTTCTGTGTCGCCCCATCACCAGTTAAATGCAATGGGAATCACAGCATCTGGTGACAGTTCAGTCCAACATGTTGATTATTTCATAGCCAATGCTACGGGTATATATAATACCATACTGAAATATAACACAGCAGCAGATTCTATACCTTATGCTTTCTAAATAATGGAGAGCGATTAGGAAATACATGCCAATACCTAACTAAAAAAAAAAAAAAAAAAAGAGGAAAAAAAGAAAGAAAAATAAAGAAAATGCTGGTTTGAGTGTCAAAGCAATAAAATAACAGAGGTAAAATTTGCAGCCTTCCCTTCTGAAAGCAGAGGGTTAGTGACTGCTCCCTGACCATGTCAAAATCCTCACCAACATCCAGCTGCTGCTCACCTTTGTTACTTTTATCGAGTTTCGTCACACAGTTCTTGGCCAATCCGTGTTGTCTCCCCTGCCTTTTGAAGGCTTACAAGTCACTTACTTTGTTTTCTCGGTGCTAGTGGAAAGTGTAAATACATCTCATTCAGACTCATCCCTGGTTCACAGCATGCAATTATTACTTCTGTTTTTTATTTGAAGGAAGACATAGAACTATGAATTAGGTAATTATAGTAGTTAAGGTTATTCCTTAGTTTTTAAAAACATAAATATCTGTAGAACACGTTTGCTCACGTGTGACGGGAGCTGTTTTCTCCAGTGCATCTCCTGTGCTTGTGAAGAACAAGAATCCAAGTGCAGACAGAAGCTTGCAGCACACCTGCCTGCAAAAGAATAGCTCTTCATAAAACATCCATTCATGTTTTAAATAAACATTTGATTAAAAAAAGGTTAGCTATTTATTTTAATAGCATCCCCACATGCACTTTTTATCTCACCACATAAAACAAAGAGAAAGGCTTTTGTTCTAAAATGTTCCATTTTCATTGCAAGCATTAAAGGGGTAGAGCAGGAAGAACGTTCCACCCTTTCTCCCTTCCAGATAATAACGGAGCAGAGCCCAGTGATTTACTGGCTGCCCCTTCCCTATGTGTCCCTTACCTCATCAGCTCTGGGAAACTGGGTGTCTAAACTTACCTCCCAGCAGGTGACAGAGCCAAACTCATCCCTTCCCTGGAGATGAGAACATCGCAGGTGGTACCTGCCTGCTGGACAGGACTGAGGAAACACATAAACGCACAGACTCGGCGTGACCGGGTGTAACAGTGACAATAATTTCAGTGAGTTATTTCAGAGTGACCCCAATACCACTGCTGTACAAGGTCACCGTGCTTGGAAACCTGTCCAGCTGCCCCCTGACACTCCTGCCTACAACAGGAATCACGGAATCGTTTGGGTGGGAAGGGACATTGCAAGGTCACCTAGTCCAACCCCCCTGCAGGGAGCAGGGCCTTCTGCAACTAGAGCAGGGTGCCAGAGCCCCGGCCAACCTCCCCTGCAATGGTGCCAGGGATGGGGCTTTCTCTGGCTTTCCCTCCTGGTGCAGCACAGCTCAGCTCGCCCTCATGCAGGACACCCTGGATATCAGGCGGTGCCACCTGCACCCCTCGCACAATTCCTGGGAACACCATCAGAGCAGGTGACAGAACCACATCAGCGCTGAAAGGCCTCAACCAGAGCTGGAGGAATGCAGAGAGCAGAGGGGCTTTGTCAGGGCAGGGTGGGCAGATCCAATCGTCCCTGGATTGTCTGAAGGTCCTCAACGCCCCGGCTTCAGCTGGCTTGGGTTTCGTAAGCATCACTGGTGCACAAAGCCCAGGGCTCACCCGGATTTGCTGGGGAGGAGCCACAGCTCTGCCTGTCGAGGTGTCCCCTGACACTGCACCTTCAGCATCCCCCCAGACCCCCTGGGACAGGGACTCTCCAGCAGCCCCCACAGCCCTTCCTGGCGCAGCTACAGCACACATACGGGTGCTTCCCTACCCTTGGAGCATGGCCTGGCAGGGAGAGAGGGAACGCTAATTACCATCTCCTAATTACTGCTACCCTCTCCTCTTCCCATCCCGTTGGTTACAGCCCAGGTTCCTCCATAGGTACTTTCTCTGGACCATGTCACACAATGGAAGAGCTGCACTCTATGTGCTCATCAGCAACATCAAAATCAGACTTTATTTGTTCTAATTAATTTGTCCTTAGCATACCATGGCTTTTATTAAGTAAAATTAGTGAATGTTAATGTTTTTCCATTTAATTTTCAGAAAGGCAAAGTGCCTGATCTCGCATTCAAGTCGACAGGAGCTCAGGTTATAAATAGTGGAAGACACTCGTCCTGTAGGTACCACCTACAGCCAATTACAGACCTTTGAGCTGGGTATTCTGGGGGGATTTGGTGTCATTAACCCTTGTATCACAAATACAGAGCGGCTACTAAACCACCTAAATGGGACAAAGCAGAACCACAGTTCTCATTCAAAAGTTTGTGAAGATGTCATTCTAATTTTGCGCTCCTGTGCCCCCCCTTCCCCCTCGTAACAGTTTTTAGCTGCATCTACACCATTCCTTGAATAATGCAGATACTCAGGGGTTTTGCAAGAGTTATTCTGTTCTACACCCTGGATTTCAGGTTGGGTTTGTTTTTTTTTCTCAAGTATCTCCTTTCCTCCTCACATCCACTATCATAATTGCATTTTTTACTGAGAACACATTATATATAAAGATGGAAATAATGAAACTCTCCCACAAGAAGTCTGACATTTTATGTATTGTAGCAACATCAATCCTTTTTTTTCCCTTCCTCTTCCTCCCTTCCCCACCACCCCTAACAACATGGGTTTATCTTCGTGTGTTGATACTTGTAGTTAAACAGATCCAGTTCAAGAAGTGCTGCCTACAATTCATATGATATTAGGTAGAAAAGCTTAATCAAATCTCCACTACTTCCAAAAAAATGAGAATGCATTTTCAAGCAAATGCAAATATATGTATAATGAGCAACCTAGGCACTCATAATTAATATTTTTCATACAAATATTATTATTATTACATACAAATTATTTGCAACCACTCTGGTTTTGGTCGTGGCGCTCTTAGTCACAGAGAAGAGTCTGATGTGGCTTATTACCACAGAGCCTTGGTATGTTACTCATCTGCCAAGTTCTACATGACTTCTCCTTCATAAACTGGGTGGCAACCTCTACCCATAACTTTATTTCTTGTTTGGACCAAATCTGACCAAGAACGTCAGGCTGAGGTGATGCACAAAGATGACAAGAGTGTTTTGCGGCTATGCCAATGACACAGCACGGCTGCGCAGCTTTTTACTGGCGAGGAGCTCCGTGACTAACTCTGTCCCACGCCATTGCAGCCCCAGAAGTTTGTTTGAGAGGCAGAAACTCCACTCCCATGGAGTGCCTCGGTGGGAGGCGTGGAAAAAGGGCTGCTCAGGGATTTGGGGCGGTGGGATGCCGTGAGTGATGCCCTATCATCATCTAGTGCCAGTTTTTCAACCCAATCCACTTTTATCCTTGTCTGCAGTATTCCCTTTGTATTAAGGGGAATATTCCTCTTAATTAACTCCCTTTGTATTAAGGGGAATATTCCCTTTGTACCAAAGGAGTCTCTGAACTCGCACCCTTGTGCTCTTGCCATACAGCAACAGTGGCCTGCATGGAAATTACACGGGATTATTTGCACCCAGCCAAGGAAATCACCCCAGAACATGGTCTGTCACCACAGGCACAGGAACTGCTGCCACACTGGGATGATGACAGAGCAGCAGAGCCCATGATGTACAGCTGGTGATGTACTTCTAATACACTGATGGCAAATTACATGAAAAAAACAACTTATTAAAACAATAGTTAGGCGTGGGGAGGGTGTTCAACCCAACCAGTCTTTGCTTTTTTGGTTGGAGTGATGACAGAATAATGGTGATGCATCAAGGCAAGAAAGTTTCAGTGAAATCTATACTTCAAATCCAGTTCACCTGAAGTGGACAGCAAAAAGTCCACCCAAAGTGAAGAGAATTTATCCATCTGAATGCAGCATCCACCAGTGTGGAGAAGTAGGAATATAGGTTGCACCTACACAACGCCCCACAAGAGATTAGATTATAGTATACATGTTATTTCACACAATTTGCATACATATATATGTATTTATAGCCTGAAGACTCTGGTTTTGCTCATATCATGCACATTGGGAGTGAAGAAATGCCACAATAAAATTGATACACCTGTTAATTAGGGATTTCAAACCATTCAGCAAACAGCGGCCGCCCCAGTGTCAAAGGCTGGACACATCCCACCAGTGCTGAGGGACTTCAGCAGAGGTGGCTTCAGTGTAGAAGGGACTCGCTCAGCTCAGGAAGAGAAGCCAGACATCCAATGACCGGTACTTTTGGTCCAAGTAAGAGACCTTGTGTGAGACAGGAGGCCTAATCCTCCAGCAGATACGACATGGGGGAGAAGGCGGCGGTGGGAAGGTCCCCTCTAAAGCTGGCACCAGGCACGAGCCTGCCCCACTGTTCCAGCCAACCTTTGCACTACCGTTTTGAACAAGTGTTTCACCAATAAAAGATGATTAAACACCAACTAATTACAAGTTTGGAGACACAAGCCTGATATAGATACATACAGATGAGAATCCTAGCAGGGTAAAGGATGGATGGACGGAATAATTCTGATGACTGAAGCCTGGTTTGTGAGAAGCAACACTGCAGGTCTTTGCATGCCAAGGTTGGAGTATTTTGTTTGGGGTGTCAATACACATTAGAAATTTAAAGGCTTGTTAACACAAATCAATCTCCATCGCTTAGATATTGAGGTTATATTTAAACATCTGACAAGCTTTTCCATTCCCCCCTGGTTTATATTTGTATTTGTGAAAGAACAGCAGTGTGCCCGAGTTCTAACCATACTGCTCTGCCACACTGACCAGCTCCACCCAGCTTTCTCACACAGCACGTGGCAGCGCTGCCGGCATCACCTGCTTCAAACACGGTCCCTTCGCCTGCTTTAGTGCCGGTCCTGCTGCCTGTTTCACAGAACCACCGAATGGTGGGGGTTGGAAGGGACCTCCAGAGATCCAACCCCCTGCCAGAGCAGGAGCACCCAGGGCAGCCCACACAGGAACAGAGCCAGGGGGGGCTGGAAAGGCTCCAGAGAAGGAGACTCCACAACCTCTCTGGGCAGCCTGTTCCTGGCTCTGTTCAAAACGCATTCGAGACCTTTTGTTCCTATCTCAGCCATTAGAAATTAATTGCCTGGTCACTTTATGCGCTATTATATTCCGTGTTACACGGCGTCTGCGAAAGCTGGAACAATGCATTTCAAATTGTCCCTCGGATTTTAACCTCCTGCTCAAATAGGTTTGGTGTAAATAAATGGCATTGTGAGTATAACCATTATTAATACAGAATCACAAGCTGCTTGCACTTTAAAATTGTTTTGAAACTGGTTTTAAAACCAAAAAACCCACCAAACCTGTTGTATTCTCTCAGCACCCCTCCCCTCTTGGTTCTGGGTTTGCCCCCACCCAGCCCCTGCGCGGGAAGTACCCGAGGGTACGAGAACAACCCCGTCGCCGTAGCCCTAAGCTCTGCTTCCCCAGCCCCCGGTCACAAAGCTCCTGCTGGGAAGGTCGGCCTTTCTCTGGCTCTCTCAAAGATTGCCACCCTTCCTTAACGCTGTGGCTGCGGACTCGGTGAGCCGCTTGAGACGCGGGAAGAGCAGAAAATACATCGTCCTGAACTTAAGCTGAATTTCTGCCATTTAAAAGTAGAATTCTCTACCTATGTTTATATTGGTGTAGAAGTCAGAATGAAGAGCAGCGAGTGTTCTCCCTCCTCCTCCTCCTGCCAACTGCACAGTTGGGTTGGCTCCTGCAGGTGCCGGGAGCAGCTCCTGCTGAAAACCTCCAAGCCGAGGCAGAAGTCGCTGTTAACGAGCCACTGGTTGGAACAGCACTTTGGGAGCTATCGGAAAGCACATGTAAGGGCAGAGAGGGGGAGGAGAGCCAGCTACTCACATCTCACTGTGTTTCTGGAGCATTCCAGAATAAAAACTGCAGGTTTGGGTCCCCAGTTATCCATGATCGCTTTCACCCTTTGTCTCTAATGTTCTTCAGGCCTTTGACACACCAAATGCCAGTGAAAAACAAAAGAACAACAAAACAAGGGATGGAGGACAAAAAACCCACCCCACTTCGAGGCTACTGGGAGATAAATGCGCTCCCAAGTTCAGCGCTTGCATGGCATGGTTCATAGTGGGATAGAAATAGCGTATCCTGGGGATTTAAGAGTCATTGGAAATGGGTAACATCATAAAAACATTTGCCAACTGGAAGGACTTCCAGGGTTGGCCGGAAAACAAGAATTTTGTTTTGCAATTTGTTTTGCTCCACATCAGGACAAAATGAAGACCTATTGTAATTTTTGTGCAAGCAAAACAAAACACATAGATCTCCCCGAATGACCATCGGGTCAGTGGTGACCACTTCCCTTGGTCCTCCACACCTCCGGACAGAGCCCTAACTATGGAGCTGTCTTGCCATCCGTCCATCTCCTGCCCAGTTCACTCAGAAACGCTACAAAACCTCCCCAAAACTGCCATCAGAATGATACATTCCTGCATCAACGTTATATTCTCGACCACGTTAATTAGAAAAAGAATCAAAAAATTGCCAGACTGTTCCAAGAAGCATTTTACAATTCTTTAATCACCATCCCACCCCCAGACTCTGCTTTCTGCAGCTCTGAGATCTACTAAATGGCAGCCCATCAATCTCTTGAGAGGTTCACACTGATCTGACTGGGTGCCTTCTTGAGGAGGGTGATAATGGAACTTCTCAGAACATTTTAGCATTATTCAGACCTAAGAAGTGTCCAAAGAGTGAGCATTAATGTAATTAAAAAGTTAATTGTCTAATGGGACTGTCCCCTCCACTCCTTACCTCTGTTCTGGGGTGACTGGCAGCGTCCTCCTCCCTCGCCATCCCAGTGCTGACAGTACCACAAAGGTGCTCGGCCCTGGCTCCTCCTCACTGCCTTCTGCAACCTTCAGCATGAAGCACAAGCTAAGTCCAGGCCACCTTCTCACCTCACGCTCTACTTCGTGCCTGACCTAACACGGTCAGGACTTGACTTTCCATCTGTTGATCACCAGTGAAAAGCAGAAGCAGAGACCACTTCTCGGAGGAGGGCAGTTGCTGGAGATGTTCCTGAAATGGTGTCCTCACCAGTCATGCCTACACTGGTGTGGACAAGACGACACCATTTCAGTCTCCCCATCGCCTCGTGACACCAACCCCGGGCTTTGGATCGGGTTGGGGAGTGCTGGGCATCGGGGCGTATTCGGCCCCTCTTCTGTTCCTGGGGGCCCATTTGGAAGCACCTCTGGCTGGAGGAAGATGAGAGGAGATTCACCAGAAAACTGCCCCAGCCACTGGGGCTCCAGAGGAACGGAGGGTAAAGGGAAGGGCTGGAGCCCATCTCCTAAAAGCTTCCTTTTTAATTCAAGAACCTTATAAAACAGAGAAGACGACTCTAAGAATATTGAATTCTGGGAAGTTTCTTAGGCAACTCTTTTTAAAGGGTGCTTGCGGAGCAAATACAACTCGAGATGATCTCATTTCGCTGAGCAATTAGAAACGGTAAAATACATTGTTTGGGGGTTTTGTTTTTCACTGTTACCAGTGCTCGCTCTCTCCTAACAAAGACAGGTAGTCATGTGTTTTAAACTCACGCAGAATCTCATTACTAGAGATGCAGCAGAGTAAATTGGTCACCATTTCCAGCTTGTTTTGAACCTAAGTTGCAATACAACCAGTGGAACTCTCGCAGGGGTCGCGATGGGCGGCCCCACAGCTCGGCTGTTTCATTGCCCCCGCCTTCAGCGCTTCAACTCCCCCAGAAAACGCTGCTGCTGGTGCCCCAGGTTCTTTAAACAGGTCGAGCGTGTGACAAATATTAAGCTATTTTTAACCCCACGTGTTAAAGATCCACACAAGTAAATAAGTAAGTGGGTGGACAAAAGGCATTATTTTTCCCTCCTTATTTTGTCATTCCTTGGTAGGCTGAGCTGTGGTGAGCTGGTTCTTTGCCGGCAGTTCCCCTCTTCTTATAAACTGCCTTTCAGACCTTTCCCTTTCCTCCTTCTTAGTACCTCGGTTAAAGGTACGCTCTCTTCGCTGGAGGGGGACGCTGCGATGTCACAGCTGGTTTGGCAAGATTTTGGAATCCCGTTCCTGGCTACCATCCAGCATTCACCACCCCCCTCTCCACCTTTCGTAGGTATCGCATTTTAAGGCTGCAGGTTTTTCAGGAGAACATTCCAAGAATGGAAAGAGATCTGTGCTGTGAATCCAAAATATTTAGGATATTTGGGGTAAGGGGTTTTTTTGGGGTGGTGAAAAACGGAGCAGACTGCTGCAGAGACCGATGGAGAGGTGATGAGGGACAATGGAGTCAAACTCAAGTACAGGAAGTTTCACATCCACATGAGGAAGAACTTCTTTAAGAGTTGTAGAGCATCAGAATAGATTCTCCAGAGAGGTTGTGGAGTCTCCTTGTCTGGGAGACTTTCCAGCCCTGTCTAGATGCATTTCTGAGTGATCTGCCCTAGTTTTGTCCTGCTCTGGCAGGGGGTTGGACTACATGGTCTTCAGAGGTCCCTTCCAATCCCTACCACGCTGTGATTCTGTGCAAGTCCTTAAATCTCGTTAGCAGCAGCCATCAAGCTTCAGTTAAATGTGTTACGATCTTTTAAGATGAAAAGAAACAAGCCGATCCCAGGTTTTAATTTCTTTAAGAAAACAATCTCTGGAGTAGCTCAGTGACAGACAAGGGCTGGAGTGGGCACGTTTCTGCAGTGGCACTTCCCTGGGGCAGCCCAGGTCCAAGCTGCCCAGATGTTGCCCCAACCTCACGCTTCCAGCAGCAGCAAAGCCTCTCCAGGGCCCAGCAGGAGCTCGGTGCTCCAGGACATCACCCATCCCAGCTTCTTTAAGTGGCCAGCACAGCACCCAGCAAGAGCGGGCAGGCTGGCCCCACGGGTACGGGCAGGCGGAGGGTCAGCAGGACTGCCCTGTGCTGCAGGCACCCGTGTCACTGCTTCCGTCGAGCAGACCAGTAACCCTCACCCCGTGCCCACCGCGGCAGCGCAGCTCCTGGGCCGCACATGCCAGCACCCGGACCAAAGGTGCTGGGCACACCCAGCTGGGGAAAGGGCAGCTGTGCTGTTCCTGGGTGAGAGCATCCATCACAGGACATCATTCACCCCACATCTGATAGAACGCTTACTTTTCCCACACAATCTTAGCTTTGAAACGTAAAAATGTGTTTGAGAACTATTTAACTTCTCTCTATATGAGCAGAACTGCACTGCTACTGTCTCTGTTTTCCTTCTCCAGTGCCAACCACTACACCAAGACTGGTTTGTTTTGCACAGCGGGCAGCTCACCCTGCAGGGAAGAGAATTCCTCCTTGTCCCTCTCTATCAGAAAAGTTTAATCCCGTTAAATAAAAACATTCTAGAAGGCTTAAAATGGATTTCTCATGGAAAATTCCAGGACAGAAGTCCCACAAGGGGAGTTACAGACAAGCGGGAGGGAGCCTTCAGTGACTCCACCACAGTAACACTAATGGGAGTTGCTGGCCGAGCTGGGCTGCTTTAGGTGGCTGTCCCCAGGACTCTGGCAAAGTGCAACATATTCCTAACCAGTAAGAAACCAACCTTCCGCAGAAGAAAAAAAAGAAATCTGAACAAAAAGCAACGGATGTGCCCCCAAATCTAAAGCGCATCTGTTTTCTGTGCAGCCTGGCAGGTGGTCAGACCTGTGACAGGACAGCTGGACCAGACAGACCGAGCCCCTCACGCTCCGATGTGTGGTTTTGTTTATTTTTCACAGGCAGCCCCTCCTGGTACTGGGCTCTAGGGCCAGGCACTGCTGGAATGACAGCCCCCAGATCCAGGCTGGCTCTGCACAGCGCAAACCCGCCAGACACATGAATAATTCAACCTCAGCCACGAAACTGCTTGTGCCATCTCCATAGTAATAAATGCAGCGATGCCCTTAATGCAGCAGATTATATATAAGCATCCCAAAGCTCTTTCAGAAGATTAGATTTTGTGGGGGTACTGGAGGAACATCCATTAATAAGCACACTGGAGGAACGGCGTGGGAGGCGGGGGTGTTATCTTCACGCACATCACTTTGAAACTCTCCCCACTGCCCAAAGCCCGGGCACCTGGAGGGGAAAAGCAGCAAGAAATTGTCTCCTAGAAGTGTCCAGACACTTAAAAACGAGGTTAGATAACACAGACCACAGATGAGCCTTCCCTGGCTGTCACTGAGCTCTCCCTTCCTGGGAGCATCACCCTCTGGCTGCCAGGAGCCCCGTTCAGAACTCTGCTGTTTCCACCGTGTTTTGAAAGCACGGACCCAGACCAGGAAAGCTCAGTGCTCAATGACTTACCCCTCACTCAAGGGATAAGGAATTGCTACAGAATTACTTCTCATGATAATTTTCCACTCAGTTTTTACTTGATTCAAGCTTGCCAAATAGCCAACTAATTAAAGAAAAAAAGTTAACATTTCTAGTAACTCAGTCAAAGCCCAGACCAAAAATACTTCATCAGCAGATCATGGCTTTGAGTTTTGTTTAAAGAAACCCTTGGATGTTTTGATGTGCAACAGGCAGCTACTAAGAGCAGCTCCCAAGAAAATGACCTCATCTGGCACAACAATGGGTGACCAGGAGCCCCAGCACCAGACAGACTCTCCCACCCTGCCAGTAGCTTGCTTGGATAATCTCCTTTAACTGACACGGGATAAACAGGACGCTGCTGGGGTGGTGTCGTGGTTTGTGTTTTTACGCTTTACAGACAGGGAGAGCCAAGGCTCCACTTGGAAGTCATGCTGAAGTTCCTCAGTATCCATATCCAAATGGGGAGGAGGCCAGCGGTTCCCAGATCCCAGCCCTGGAAGATCCAACCACCTCCAAGAACTGTGCCCCTCCTTCCTGCAGCACCCCAACCAGTCCCAGCACAGCTAAGGGACCAGTACCCGATGCTGCAGTTATGCTCAGAGACAGCAGAGTGAACCACCACGGAGTACATGGAGAAGCTCCAACCTCCTGCACACACAACACATCTCAGAAGGCGCTGCAGGGCAAAGAGACAGATCCAGCTTCTCTAATGCCTAGTGAGATCATAGGCTGGTTTGGACTGGAAGGGACCTTCCGAGCTTACCCAGTCCACACCCCTGCAGGGAGCAGGGACATCGGCAACTAGAGCAGGGTGCTCAGAGCCCCGGCCAACCTCCCCTGCAATGGTGCCAGGGATGGGGCAGCCACCACCTCT
>WTSP01012702.1:0-91944 GCA_025331215.1 Actenoides lindsayi | reverse complement strand
CAGGCTGAGAGAGTTGGGGTTGTTCAGCCTGCAGAAGAGAAGGCTCTGGGGAGACCTTCTTGTGGCCTTTCAGTGCTCCAAGGGGCCTGTCAGAAAGATGGGGATAAACTTTTTATCAGGGCCTGTTGGGACAGGACAAGGGCTGATGGTTTTAAACTAAAAGAGGGAGATTCAGACTGGAGAGAAGGAAGCAGGTTTTGACACTGAGGGTGGTGAGACCCTGGCCCAGGTTTCCCGTCCTTGGAACCATTCCAGGTGAGGTTGACTGAGGCTCTGAGTAACCTGCTCTATCTGCAGCTGTCCCTGTTCTTGCAGGGTGGTTGGACTAGGTGATCTTGAAAGGTCCGTTCCCACCCAAACCATTCTGTGATTCTGTGAAATCCCCTTTCATGTCAGATCTGCTTTGCTCTTAAGCAGAACTGCCACACTGGTTTCCCTGTGGAGCGGAAGAGTTAATGGCCGCAGCCAGCGGTGAGGCCTTCCCCTCATAAAGAAGAGTGTGAAGAGAGGAGCGTCTTAACATCACTTTCCTTTGGCAAGTTTCGGTTGGGTCTCCTGTCAGAAAGCATTAAACTCCTCAGACGAGTGGAACTGGCTTTCCCTGCAGGCAGGTCCTTCTGTCTGTGTGGCACTCAGGTACCTCTGCCAGCTGTGTGTGTCCAGGCACTCTCACCCTAGCTAATCAGGATGAGTGGCAGCACTTTCTCAGCGTCTTTTCCACGTTATGTGGTGGGGAAGTGGTGAGAGGGTATGATAATGGTCTGGAAGCATCTCTGTGTGTATGTTAATCGTATCTTATCAAATTTGGGTCAAGCGTTGATTGTTGTGTGAAAAGCAGCCGTGACTGGAAAAAACTCTTAATTAGCTAAAATAACTTGAAAATCCGATTAGCTAAATTCATCACTGATTATAAAAAGTAGCTTTTTATGACGTCAGTTCACTGACAGCACAGGTAGAAGCTGCCACTGTGCCATCACTACGCAGCCAGATGTTCTATCGCAGTTACCGATGCGTCCTGAGCAGAGGTGTTCCCGTGTGCCAAATCTAAACTTCTCAAGGTTTATCGCTGAGGAAATAAAGTAATAGCTGTGGAAATACTTCTCTTAACCTGCATGTAATTGTAGTTCAGTAGTTAGCAGCAGAACCAACAGACAATCTTCATTGTCCAGCAACAGGAACGACTCGTCATTGTCTCAGCCAACACTGCACTGGTGTGGCCCCATCTCAAGTACTGTGCACAGTTTTGGGTGCCTCAGTTTAAGGAGATCAAACTATTAGAGTGTATTCAGAGGAGGGTGACCAAGATGATGAAGGGTCTATGAGGAGCAGCTGAGGTCACTTGGCTTGTTCAGTTTGGAGAAGGCTGAGGGGTGAACTTACTGCAGAGAGGTGACCTCATGACAATCTACAGCTTCCTCAAGGGGGGCAGCAGAGGAGGAGGTGCTCATCTGTCACTGGTGACCAGAGACAGGACACAAGGAAATAGAAGGAGGCTATGCCAAGGGAAGTTCAGCTTGCACACCGGGGAAAGGTTCTTCACTGAGAGGTGGTTCATCGCTGGAACAGGCGCCCCGGGAAAGGAGTCACAGCACCAAGACTGTCAGAGTTCAAGAAGTGTCTGGATAAAGCTGTTAGTTGTACAGTTTTGTTTCGGGCAGTCCTGGGAGAAGCAGGGAATTGGATCATTATGAGTCCCTTCCAACTTGAGCTATTCTATGATTTGTTGGCAGTGGGACAATTCATAATTGATTTAGCAATTCAGTGGTGGGATTGCAGTATTCCAAAATATTTGAGTTAGCCTTCTCCTAGTGTCAAGACCCAAGTACTCATGAAGAGGATGTAAGCCTAATATTTCCCTGCAGAGCATCCCTTTGCTTTGGTTTTTGAGAATATTGATACTTACCCTGAGAACTTACATTTTTTACCTGCATGCTTAACTGTTCAATCCCCTCTCCTGCTGTTTTTGCTTTGTGCGTTTTCAGTGGGGCTTTTGTCCACATTCATCTTGTAAGCTCTTTGCTTGTGCAGCTTCTTGTGTTTCTCTTCAGCGTCTGGCATTGCAGCTTCTTAGTGGACAGAGTGTTGCTTTTCTACTACTTCTGCTATCAGCTTTTCTACTAATTCTAATTCATTTACTCTTGTTTTGTAGAAAAATGTTGTCGCATCAGGTGTTTCCGTAGTACTCTAGACACCTCCTTTGAACATCCAACTGTCAGTCCGTTGTGCTACCTCTTGCTGCTGGCACAGCAGGCAAGTTTGAATTTTGCAGCACCTCACCTAGTAGAAGACAGCTGTCTAAGTCACGACTCAAGGCTTTCAGTCTGAAATTTTTTTTTCATCTTTTCTAATTAGAATTTCTCACATAGCAACAGACGTCCGATGTCTCTTACTGTTGCACCTCCAGGAGAGTCTGTCTCTGGCTTCTCTGTAGCCTGCCTTTGGGAAGCTGAAAGCAGCAGCAGCATCCCCCTGCAGCAGAGCCAGCCTGCTTCTCTCGGCTGCTCTGTTATGTCCTTCTCAGACGGGCTTTACTGGCCTTGAGACTGGGGACAGAAAGCTGAAGCCAGTGTGTTCTCATGGGTGCCGGGTGGAGCCTGTTTCTCCAGCTCTTAACTGCAACCCTGCCTTCCACCGTGGCCACCCCTGCCCTGTGTTTGCAGAGGGCACCAAGCTTGCTGAGGTGCTTTTTTTTCCCCCTGTCATTAGTAAAGACATTAAACAGTGTTGGCCCTGGTATTGATCCCTGAGGGATGCTGCTGGTGGTCGGCCACTGTTGGACTTGGCTGTTCACAGTGCTTCCAGCACAGCAATCTCTAACTCGAAGTGGCTAATGCTGTTTGGTGGCTAAGAGTTGTGGTATTAATTAACATTTATATTATTTAATTTTAGAAATACTAAGATTCCTAAGCAGCCTGAAACACATAGTCAAAGATTGTCACCATTTTACAGAGGGATAGGCTTAATCCTCGCTTGGACTACCCCAGTTTAACTTGACTGAAACCCATGTAATTAACGTGGGGGGAAAACTTAAGTCCTGTTAAGACCCAGACATCCCCACCCCATCAAGTGAGCCACCCTGTAGCTTTTAGTTTGCTACTGTGAGCCTTGTTTTCCTTGTTACCACTGTGTGCTGTGGGTGAGGAGCTGAGGGCAGGAGTTCCACATCCTGGCCTGTATACAAAACCTTAACAGCCAGAGTCTGTTTGAGGGAAGAAGGGCGAGAATATTTTATATTACTGCCCTAAAATCCCAGGTAACTGTTTCTCCTTGTAATGCAGCAAGGGTGTAAGCCTTTAATATGAGACTACATCCACGTGAGATGGATTTTTCCCGTGGCGTAAGACCTGTGGGCAGTACCCTGCCTGCGACTCGAGCTGGTGTAACAGCCTGGTAGGGGGTGACAAAATTAATGCAAACTGAACAATTTTCCATATGTTGGCAAGATCTCATCGAGTACATGGGAGTGCTTGCAAAGTAGGCCCTGCTGTTCCAGTTTCTAGTGAGTGTTTCTGAAACGATGACATAAATTAATTCCCAGCAGCGCTGGTAGCATTTCATAGTCTCAGGAAGGCCTCAAGAGGAAAAAACCTCGAGCGGTATCTGTTGCTCTGGCCACCTGTCTTGAGGTCAAATACATTGTTCTTTAGAGCAGTTGGTATTCTTCTTGTACCCTAAGTCTGCCTTCAGATGAGTGTTCCTGCAAAGCTGGGGACTGAGCGATCACCTCTCTTCAGTGAGATTGTATCTGCTCCATGCACATGTTTATAAGCCTTTCCATTTCACGACTCGACGTATAAATTTCAGGCTAATACACAACTGATTTTAGCACTTGGCTGCCAGCAGGGAAATGAGCCACTCTGCAGACCTACTAGTGTAGTAGGTAGAAACACAGGAGCGGAGAGAAACTTGGCGTGGCGAGGGGACGACACAACTGACAGTGCAGGAAATGGTTCCTGTAGCCATTCGTGGCTTTACTGGTGAGGACCAAGCACTGTCACCTCTCAGAGACCTGATGTATCAAAGCTGAGGTCGGGTCTTCCTAAAGATCCCTTGATGGAGGCAATCAAAGCCAAGCAAGCTGGCGAGGATACCAAGGGACCGCCTTTACGTGGACTGCTATAAACACCAAAAAAGTCCGTTCAGAGGAGCTAAACTAAAAGAAGCAAAGAAACCTTCAAGGAGATGGTCCAAAGCAGGACCGGGAAGGTGTTGCCAGGAGCAGAGAGCCTCTGGCATGGAATCTGAGTTGGCAAAACATCGATTTTAATGTGCGGTCGTGTGTTGGGAAGTCTGTTAGAGATGATCTGGAGAAGGGAGTGACCGAGCACGGTTGGTTTAGGCTGCTTGGGGCTAGGAGTAGCCACTCAATACCCGTGACATCTGCATTTCATGCCGTGTGGCAGCGTGATTAATGCTGCCTTACTACAAGCCAAGCGGGGAGACGTTACCCAGCAGTTGTTCATTTGGTTGTGGATTTGAATGCGATTGTGCCTGAAGTCGCGGTGAGGCACGATGATGCCTGGCTGGCTGTGAAGTTGGCTAGTGCATTACTGGTGTCTGTAGTCTGACCACACATGTGTGCTACTAGTTTGAGATGAGAACAGCAGCCCATAGGCTGCCATCCAAACCCAGAGAAAACTGGAAATCTAGTGTGGCCAAATGGAAAGCTGTTTGCTGCTTACAAAAGCATCCTGGAGATCTGATTAATGCTTATCAATCTCTAAAGGGCGGGAGGCAAGAGGATGGTGATGGATTCTTTCCAGTGGTGCCCAGCAACAGGACAAGGGGCAGTGAGCACAAACTGGAACTCAGGAGGTTCCACATGAAAATGAGGAAAAACTTGTTTGCTGTGAGGGTGGCAGAGCCTGGCCCAGGCTGCCCAGAGAGGCTGGGGGGAGTCTCCTTCTCTGAAAAGATTCCAAACCTGCCTGGACAATGCAATCCTGGGCCCCCTGCTCTGGATGACCCTGCTGGAGCAGGGGGGTTGGACGAGATGATCTCCAGAGGTCCCTTCCAACCCCAACCCTGCTGGGATTCTGTGATATATTAAGCAGTCACTCAGTCCTATCTTGAAAATGACAAGTGGATGTTTGCTTTGGTCTTTCTGCGAAGATTAATTTGTTTGCCCCTATGACCTCTTTCTGAATTTCTTATCCCTCCAAGTGTGTTGTGTGCTGAACAAACAAATAACTGTTCATTCTTACAGAATTGTGTAATGGAGCCTGCCTTCCCCAAACAGCTGCCAGTGCCTCTTTATGAGTGTGTGCAAAGAGACATAGGCCAGGTGCTGGTGTGGGTCTACTGCTGTTCGTTAGATGAAGAGCAACAAGACTGGTGAAGGGTCTGGAGCACAAGTCTTGTGAGGACCAGCTGAGGAACCTGGGGTTGTTCAGCCTGGAGAGAAGGAGGTTCAGGAGAGACCTTCTTGCTCTCCACACCTCCCTGAAAGGAGGTTGGAACCAGGTGGGGTTGGTCTCTTCTCCCAAGGAAAAGGGATAGGACAAGAGGAAGTGGCCTCAAGTGGCACCAGGGGAGGTTTAGGTTGGACATGAGGAACAATGTGTTCCTCACAAGGGTTGTCAAGGGCTGTCCCGGGCTGCCCAGGGCAGCGGTGGAGTCCCCATCCCTGGAGGGGTTTCAAAGCCCTGCAGATGTGGTGCTGAGGGACATGGTGTAGTGATGACCTGGCAGTGCTGGGTTAATGGTTGGACTCGATGATCTTGAAGGGCTCTTCCAAACAAAACAATTCTGTGATTCCGTCCAACCTGAGGGGGACGAGCTGAAGTACGACGGTCTTGAAACACAGGTCAGCCTATCGTCAGGAAAAGGGAAACTTGTTCTGTTTTAAAACTTCTCTCTCAATTACTACTACACAGTGAGAATTAGGTCTTAGAATCATAGAATTGGTGAATTTTCTTCTTCTAGTGTGAAAACAGTAATTTTTTTAAAAAAACCCTTCACTTTAAATTTTCTGCCTTTTCCTAGGTACGTTCAGAAACTTTGCACCTGAACATTTTGTGTAGTGAATGTCAGGGATGCTTGATGTCCTTGTCCCTGAGGGGATGTTGCTGGTCCAGAACCACACATCACCAGCGCTGCCTGCTCCCAGGGGAGCTCAGCCTGGCTGTGTCACTGTGCATGTCACGGCTAGGTCCAAAATTTGAGAAGAATAAACCTTGTGGTAGCCCCTGTGTGGAGTGCACTCAGAAATGCACATTTTTTTATTCTTTGTGGCAGTGGTAGAGGAGAAGTAGCTTTCAGTGTTCTCAACTCAGCAGTGAAAGATTTGCGTCTGGGGCAGAGGAGCCAAGAGGCAGATACGAAGGGCTGCAGACGCCCGACTCTCAGTTGGCCGTGCCCCTCAGGTCTGCCACATTCTAGCAGGTAACCTCATGACAGGTTTTGATTCCTAGCAGCAAAGCTTTGATACAAAAGTGGCTGCGTTTAGCCCAGCGTAGTGATACGTGCTGAGATGGTTTCGGTTTTCGGCCCAGAAGACACCAGCGGTGGCCTTGACCATGTGCAGGCACCGTGTCCTGCTCCCTCCTCCGCTCCTGGTGTTTCCATACAGCCCGTGTCCTCTGGGCATGGGGTGGCTCCCAAGTCCCATCCTCACCCTTCCGTCTCCTGGCCTCCCGTCCCGGTTTTTGTGTCAGTTTATCCTGTTCTCAGAAGTGACGAGGCGATAGGAATCGGCCATTCAAAACCGACACGATGCTGTGGTGAAGGCTGACGTCCTTTCCCCACTCTTGTCAGCTTTTCAGGAAGAGAGTAGCCTGGGAGTGGCCCGAGCACACCTTTGTGTGAAGGCCCCGTCAAAGCCCGAAACAGCAAAGTCGGTGAGACTGTGAAATCCACTGTTATTTCTGTTCTTTGTTCTTATAACATGTAAAGCTGATTCCCTACCTGTTATTTGACCAGTCAGGAAGTGAGAACCATGGTATAAAATGCCTGCCCTAAAAATACATCACTGGATAAATTAATTTCCCTTAACATTTAACCAGAAAAAAAAAACCCTAATGCTGTTCATTTGCTGAAGAAATCACTGCTCAGCTTTAACCTTATTTAGGTAGCTTGAAAGTCTAATTAGTGTTTTTCCCTTTTCTGTACTTTCAACATTAAAACACTTAATATCTTTAGGATTTGGCAGTGAGCAGGCAGCAGGAACCAGGCTGCCTTATGAAAACAAGTGCTTCTTTATGGATGGATGTGAGCGATCTCTCCATCTCCTGTTTTGATTCAGCTGAGTGTGTAGCTGTCATGGGCTTTGCTCCTGGAGAAAATAAACCTTAGCTAGAATCTGCACATTGGAAATTTGGTTTGGACCCTTAAGTATGATCGATAACATGTTGTGGGCAAGGGGTGCTACAAATAAAACTGTGTTTTCCTCTCGTGCGTTTAGCTCTGCTCTCTACCATGCACATAGCTGGTGTGCTCTCTGGAAGTGATCTCAGTCAAGCAGACTTATTCAATAATACTGCAACTATGTTAGGTTTTAGGTATAAAGTGTTACAAAGTGTTGGAAATTTCTGTTTTCCCTGTAATGCAGCTACTCTTAAAAATATCCAGACACCTAATGCTGCTCATTAACAGATTCTGCAGCTATCAGCTTTTAAATGGCTCAATACTTCCTGTAAAGGCTCAGTTCCACATCATTTATCTATGTGATCTTCTTCAGTGACATCCCTCAGAACAACTATCTTCTTATACTCCCTGCTCGCTACTTGAACGAGCCAAAGAAGCTCTTTTCCAGTGTTGTAGCTTGTCTTGCTGCGAAACCTATACAGGTGGGGTTTTGTGGCTTTCCCAGAAATGCTGTGGTGGTGTCATCTTGGAGTGTAGAGTATCTGAAGACAGCAAGGATGTACTAAAAGGCAAGTGTTGGTTTTCAGATCTTTTGCTTCTGTTGAGACTGCAGTTTCCACCCTGTTTGAGTGGGAATTGTCTTCTTTTTGCAAAAGATGCCCTGTCTGTAAAACAGGGCTGTAAAAGTGGAGCATCTCTGTGCTGAGGGAAAGCTGAGAGCCCTGGGACTGCTTAGCTGCAGAAGAGAAGACTGAGAGGTGATCTGATCATTAGCTAAAGGGCAGGGGGCAAGAAGATGGGGCCAGACTTGTCATCAGTGCTCAGCAACAGGACAAGGGGTTAATGGGCACAAACTGAAACCCAGGAAGTTCCACATGAAAATGAGGAAAAACTTCATTGCTGTGAGGGTGGCAGAACCTGGCCCAGGCTGCCCAGAGAGGCTGTGGAGTCTCCTTCTCTGGAGAGATTCCAAACCCGCCTGGACAATGCGATCCTGGGCCCCCTGCTCTGGGTGATCCTGCTTTAGTGGGAGGGTTGGATGAGAAGATCTCCAGGGGCCCCTTCCAACCCCTACCATGCTGAGATTCTGTGAAAAAATAGTACGAGGAATCCCTTTTGTTGTACACCATCATTTGAGGTAGTACCTTTTCCAGCTTCTTTCTGTCATAATCTGCCATTTGCATGTAGTGGAACACTTCTAGGACGTGCAGAGGCACGAGCAACTGCTCTGATTTTTGGCATTCTGTGCCTCGTTAACAGTGGGATTTTCACAGTGCTTTAAAAAAAACCAAAAAGCCTTACTTAAAAATAGTTGACTGAGGCATTCATTGACCCTCTTTTTAAAAACTGTATGTATTGGAGTATAACTGGATCATGGGGGGTGGGAAATAGGAGGTTTGGCAAAACTTAGAAGTCTAATTATTCAGAGAGTTTGAGCTGTGCAGGTAACACATGAGACTCCAAAACTTAAGGATCTGATTAAACTGCGATGCCTTTTGTTGTTGTTGTTGTTGTTGCTATTACCCAAGTTCTATGTCTTTCTTTCTGAACCAGGTTCTTGGTGTACTTTGTGATGGTGAATAAATTTGCGCTGTGCTTTATAAAGAAACTTTCACCTTTGGGCAAAGTGGAACAGAGAGCACTTATTCTGGAAGTGGTTTGCTGGCAGGCTTTCCACAGCGTAGCTACAGTAGCTGTCAGAGGTTCAAGGAAAGCTTTTCAGCACTATTTTTTTTTTTTTTCCTGATTACTGTGTTTGAATTGAAGTCAGATTCTTGCATTTCAAGTGCTTCATCTTGAATGTCACAGCTTCAGCATTTTGGAAGAAGAGTAAACAAATGCAGTGCTTTGTCGTGAGCCTAACGCTTCAAAACGAGTAAGTTGGAAATGAGTTTGCAACAAGTAAATTGGAAGAAGTGTCCGTTCCAGCGCAGGAGTCTCCACTGTCCTCGCCACAAGGCTCTGCAGATTAACATCTTCTCTGTTTCATCCCATCACATCCTCGCAGGGAGCTGCTTGTATTTTGCAAAAGATGAGATAAATCGCATTATCCATCTGTTTTTCACTTGTTGTTGTGCTCTATTTTCCTCACCAGTTAATTGTGTAAAAAGTGGCGTTAAATGACACACATCTACAGCAGAGCTCAGAACCAGTACACGCTTTTACTCGTTCCAGCAGTCCCAGTTCTGTATCATCAGCCAGTCTGGTGAAGCTTAGTAAGACAGGGGCCGTGTACACCCTTTATTTCAGAGCAGGAGCTTTCAATATGCAGGTAGTTGAGGGGAGCTATGACTATGAACCTGTTTGTACCATAAGATCACATACGGTTAAATAATGGATACGGTGTGGATATAATGTGCTCTTTCCCCAAAATGCTCCAGTACCATTCATACTGCTTATTGTTTTCTGTCTGAAGAAATCTTTTCTTTAATGGATGCCATGAAGATGGAGTTGAACTGTGCGACGGCAGCGGATGTAAAGAAAAATAAGTTGATATTTTATGCAGGACTTGTCTGATGGAACCAGCCTCTTCTTGGTTTGTTTTAGATACTCTCTGCGAACTGGAGGCATTTCCACAACCAGATCAGTCTCTGGGTGACTTAAGCAGAGAGGAGGGGTGTCTGTAAGAGCACGAGCATGGAATCATAGAATCATCGAGGTTGGTAAAGACCTTCAAGATCGTCAAGTCCAACCATTAACTCTACTCTACATGTCCACTGATAAACCGTGTCCCTAAGCACCGTTATCTGTGTGACTTTTAAACTCAACCAGGGATTGATGATTCAACGACTTCCCTGGGCAGCCTGCTCCAGGCCTTGACTACACTTTCAGTTAAAAAGATTCTTCCTAATGCCCAACCGAAACCTCCCCTGTCACAACTTGAAGCCATTTCCTCTTGTCCTGAAATGAGACTGAAAGAAACCAGTATCTTCTCAAATCTACCTAGAGTCTTTAGAGTATTTTTCTTGTGGGAAGGAAGGGGTGTAATCCAGAATAGTCTCCAGGTAGCCATCAAATACGTTTTACTTGGCCTACTGTATTTCTGACTAAAGAACTGGCAGGTGAGTGAAGCTCTGAAGGCTTTTCCAGATCTTTGGGGGGTGTTGTGTCTTAGAAGAAAAAAAAAAATAAAGTCTAAGTAGCAGGCCCCAGGAAAGTTCTGGTATGTCTTGTGATTTTATTCAGGATATAATTTTCTCGGCTTTGAGATAATGGCTGCACTGAAAAGTACTTTTTCCAGCTCTAGAAACACCTAGCACTGTAAAAGAAAACGTGTTTGATCTGGGGAGGGGTGCTGTAGAAAGGTGGATGACGAGCCACAAGTCTTGACAGTATTGCTGGCTGGAGCCAAGAGGAACAGGTTGCAGCTCGAGAACCGTGTGGTGAGCGGGGTGTTGCAGGGCTCACCTCAAGCTGATTCAGACTGGTCTGTTGAGCTGGCTGAAAATGAACTGTGTAATCATTTTAAGTTATTTTTCATCTGCTCTGACTGTCCTGATTCTCAGGGGAGCTATAAGATTACAGGTAGTAAGAAAAGGGAGCATTCCCCTATTTGGATCAGTTGAAGCCGGGCAATTGCTCTTCAGATTCTATGGACTTCTTAAGTTTGAGCACCATCATCCTCCAAACTGACTCCTGTTGAAGGCCAAGTCGACATCTTTTTCCTCATTTGCAGGCATGATATCATAAGATCTCCTGTGGTTTTCTGTTCAGAATCTGTTCTCCCTGTGTCGTATAGCATTTTTTTGGCAGATCTGGATGCTTCTTATTTTTCCATTAGTGTTTTGTAATGCCTTCATACTGCAAACGTATGAACAGAAGAGGAGAAGAACTGATGTGATATATTCAGCTCACCGTTGAAAGTGCTCTGAACACCTTGGTGTGCAGGCTCTGTAAACTTGGTGTGATTGTCCAGTGGAGCTGCTTCGTTTTTCCATACCAGTTCTTCTTCTGAAGTTATCACACCTAAAATGGATTTATTTAATTTTTTTTAGGAGGTAATAATAGTCTTTGCTCTGATCATTTATTGCAGTGGAAATCTTGAACTTTGAGAGTCAGAAATGAGCAAATGTAAATAAATGTAAGGTTGGATTTCCTACTAAAGTTCTGGATTTAGAGCTTTTTGTTCCCACAGTGAAGTATTGGCCTTGAAGAGATAACGACTGCTAAGGTTTTTTAATAACATTAACTTTCTATGAGGTTGAAGGGTTTTGCTATTATTACAAAGTGCTCGCTCCCTGGTGACAAACCGAGGTCAGATCTGGAAGGGAAAATCTGAAGGCTAAAGGAAAAGGTCATGCATGCTGCTTAACTTGGGATGATTTACTGGTGGATTGACATGACTTTATGAATTAATTCAGCGATGTTGCTGTTTGATTGCTGTTGTCACTTTGATTTCTGCTGCCAGGCAATGCATGGTAAGAATTTGGCATTTGTTGCGTTGTTTTTCTGTCGAGCTGTGCATGCTGGGTTAGTAACATACCACTCCAGATTCCCAAACACTAAATTCAGACCGAATGCTCACGAGGCTGTTTTATCAGAAGTTAAAGCCAGAAACTGTCTCTGAATATCTTTCTGTTTCTGAATCAATAAGCTGAGATCCTTCATCTTTCAGGATAAGGCCTTCTAAATGGTGATGCCTGCGTATCTTCCTGCAAAAAATTGCTCCCCAGGTGCACTTTGTCACTGGAAGTGGAGCTGATAGTTGATTTTGCTCTCAGTGACTGCGTAGTGTCATGCAAGCAGCTTTGAGATGCCAGAGGAGCAGTGCTTGCAAGGAACATAGACTTCACAGTTGGTAGTCCAAAGAAAGTAGATTTGAACTTCTCTGACTCAACAGCTGAGGGAATATGGCCCAAGGCTTCATCTGTTGACATGGCACATTAAAATGACCAGGAAATTTGCTGTTGATTCAGTTCTCTGCGGTAAGAGAGAGTCCCAGAAACGTGTCCAAGTTGTTTTGACCAAAAAGGAAGAGCTGGAGCTCAGGAGGTTCTCCTGCACGTGTGTATACATCAGACTTTCACCTTAAATTGTAATGTCACCAAGTTTGGACAGATGCCGTGGAGGTTAACAGCCAGTGCAGAGGTGTCAGCGCTGACACACAGGTAGTGCTGATCTCTTTATGCAGTTGCTGGTTCTGTGTCCTTTGAAAGCTTGAATGGAAACTGAGCAGCCCCAGGAAGATCTTGGTGTAGACTTTCTACCAGAACAGTCATTATGTTAAAAATGCAAGTTCTTGCTGTCTTTGTCTCCCTTCATCCTTTCATCTTGTCATCACATACTCCTGCCCGTTTCCATGCTTCTGTTCTCATATGCATTGAATCCTCCATGAGCTAATTTAATGTACTAGTTCAGATAAAGCAACCGATAGAGGATTAGTCCTATTCAGCTACAGAGTTTGGGTTAGCTCACAGGAGAGCCTGGTGGGCACCAGAGCTGCCATGCAGGACTAACTGGTGAGGGATTGGAGGAAGCGGGGTTGGAAGCCTGGAGATGAGCCTTTTGGCTGCGGAGAGCCTTTGGATCAACTGCTCCTGCACCACTTCCTGACTTCTGACCACCTTTCCTAAAGAGGCATAGTGCAGTCTTCTGTATCGGATCGTTCAGTCTTCGCCTGCTTACCTCTTGATTTTGTTCATTTGCGTCGTGATCCCGAAGGCGACAGATCTTTATGCTAGGCCACTGGGTTGAATTAGTTGCATAGAGGAGTTGACTTGATGCTCAAATACTTTATGCTTGTTGAGGGACATGATGGAGGAATTTTAAAGCCATAAAAGAAAATAAGTTTCGTTGAGTTTCAGCAGTAGTATTTCACTATTATTGAAGTACTCTTAGCAACGTTTGTTGTTAGTTTACTTGCCTTGTGCTTACAATTTATGTGCCTGAATAAACTGGGATAGGTTTACAGTTAAAGCACGCTTTGCACTGGGTTCTCAAATACCTTTGTTTGAAGTACAGGTTTAAATTATGGACACAATTATGAATATGTCATAATATGAGTGGGGAGAAAACTTCTGAACAGGCAAACTGGAATTGAATGAACATAACTTCTTTTAAAATTGCACTACTTAGGAAAATACCTTACGTGATGAGCTGTTGAAATGTCTTGCAGGTGGATTCACCAATGAACTTGAGGAACCCGCATGATTTGGTAATACTTATGAGACAAGAAACAACAGTTAACTACCTCAAAGAACTGGAGGTAAAGCATAATGTTAAGCACTAAATAATTTTGTAAAATGCAGATGTTTTTCCACAGGCTTTTTAGTGATAGATTTCAGTGGGGAACACAAGTTGTTACTGGCATAATTCTGCTTCAGTGAAAGGATGAAGAATTCTTCAGATCTCAAGAGTTTTGTGCCTCAAGTTTGCTCAACTGTTTTTTTTATTGTTCCCCAGCTGCATCACTCCCTGTTGTTATCCATAAATCCTAACAGTTCTAAGTAAAGCCATTTAGGTACTGGATTCTGTTGCTGATGACTATATTCTAGAAGAATAGAGAGCAGGTGACCTCTGTGTTTCTTTAAAAAAGGGTCTGAGAACATCCTTCTGAACTTTGAACTAATGAAGTTTAAATATAATACGGTCTGGGCAAGCAAACAGCTCCCAGCCTTTCTTCTGGCCATGCACTCCTTTCTCTTGTGCCAGCTTTGGTGTTGTCAGATTAGCATAATTAGTAAACTGGGAAGTTAGATGAGCACTGGAGGTAACTTCAGGTGAATGGCAGAAGTGGAAGGGAAGAAACAAATCAGAACTGCCCCTTGTGTGGCTATATTGGCCCAGGCTTCCTCATCAAGGTATACTCGTTTTTGTGGTAATGGACACTTTATCTATGCATGGAACAAAAGTTGTGAGCTTTTCAGGATGGGGTTTGTGGGTTCATAACTTGCTAATGTACAATTTGTGGCATGCAAATGACTTTGAGCAGAAGTTCTTTACTGTAAGATCTTGTACAAGTTGCTGCTACTGTATATATCTCAGGTACTGAGCAGTAATGTGTAATCAAATATGTCTGGCTTTAATTAAAAATGAAAATTTTCTTGTCATTGCACATGTACAATTCTTTACATTATTTAATGGGTTTTCAATTTGAAGATCTAGGTGAGAATGAAATGCAGTTTACTGTGCTGGGACAGATCACTAGTCCAGTCACTGCTTACAGTAATGGATACCTATGGGCTTTATGGGGCAAAAGGTAGCTCCTAAGGCTCATCATAAGCTGATCTATTAAAAAATCAGTTCTAATTCTTGCACCAGCCTGTCAGCTCAGTTGTACTTATCACGCTGAATGGTTAAACAGTTCATTTTGTTTGCAATCTCCAATATTATTTCCATGAGGTCTTCCAGTAGAAGAAAAGAGTCCAAATATGGAAAAGTTGACATACTGTTAACAATTATTTCTTTGTTTTCTGAATTTGCAATGCTATTAGCCTTCTTTTTAGGTGCAGCAGGAGAAATAATGGCCCGTTGAAATCATACTGTCTCTAGGGAAAGTATTTCTATTGCATCTAAACCAAAAAATGTCCTACAGATATAAGAAAATATAGGAAACTATTCCCCAAATTTGAAGAGAGTGTTTTAGGTCGTCTTCAAATGGACTTCGTTTTAAGGGAAAAGTTGGGACTGTTCAACTCCTAGCAGCTATAGAGTTTGCTTTCATCCGTATACGTTCTTCTGTTTCCTTTTTTTTTTGTTTTTTTTTTTTTTCTTCCTACAGAAACAGTTAGTTGCTCAAAAGATTCATATAGAGGAAAATGAGGACAGAGACACAGGGCTGGAACAAAGGCATAATAAAGAGGATCCGGACTGCATTAAAGCAAAGGTGCCCTTGGGGGACCTAGATCTATACGATGGCACGTACATCACCTTAGAGAGCAAAGATATCCGGTAATAAGATGCTTTCTATTTTAAGATTTTTCCTGAATGAAAAAAAACTAAATAAAAAATTCAGCGAAACCTCTGATTGCAACTAAAAAGTAAAATACTATCACTGACTTCTCTTTAGATGACAGTTACTTTATTTTGTGTTAGCACGGAATAAAATTGAAACCACCTCTGCTGCTAATTACGAAAGGGTACGACGCAGAAGTGCTGTCTCTCCCAAACTGGCAGCCCTACCCTCCATCTTCTCCATTCCTTTCCAAGGCTCCCAGTCAGTATTCTGTACTGGTGTGACCCAACATGAGAATCAAAACTGCAGTGCATTCTGTAGAAGGGGGTTGGATTTGCTTAAGTCTGCTCTGGGTGTTTGAAGAAAGATCCCCTTCTCGTAGTAGGAACTGTCTTCACTTAAATTTGAAGGGAATTCTGTTGGTTACCAAGCCATTGAACTGTCTGGTCATATTTCTTCCACCATGTTCAGCAAGTAAAGGATGTGTGTGGACAGTTTGCTCAATATCCAGCTTCATTGGTAATTCATCTTCAGGGCTGACTGTTGGGTTTGGTTTTTTTATATAGTTTGGTTTTTTTTTTTTTCCATAATCAGATGAGTACTTGAAGTGGGAAAAGAATAATTTTATCCTCAGATACCTTCCTTTGGGCTTCTCAGTAATATTTGGGGTTTGTTGGTGTGTTTCAGTTGAAGGGTCTTCTAGTCTGCATGCATTGCCATTTCCCTGCGGATCATTAATTACAGTAGTGATCCACTTGCTAGGTTGGCACTGATACATTTTGGAGCCTACCCAAATGTTGATGTTTTCTGTAAAGCAGACGGAAATTTATGCACTTCATTCTATAGTGATGACATCCTGATACAACTGAAATCTGGGAGGACATCAGAAATGTCTAATGTGCCCAGACATAGGATTTTTGTCACGGTCAAATCAGAATATTCTGTCTGTCAACTACAATGCTGTCTCTTACAAAATTCATCAGTGGTGTAATCTGGAGTCTGCTGTGTTATGTTACGTCCTCAGCCCTGAAGACTATATAGACACAAAGTCACCAGTGCCTCCAGACCTGCAGCAGCCAGACTGTACAAAAGTTCTAGATCTTCCATACAGTATTCATGCTTTCCAGCACTTACGGGTAAGCAAATAAATGCAAGTATGTTATTCCACCCCCCCCAATCAGGAAGAGAAATAGAAGACCCTTAATGGCAGTTCTCAGTTGAGTTTTGAGAGCTGTTGTAATCTTTCAAGACTGTTCCAGACTTTTTTCTAAACCACAGTTGTGCCCCAAGTGAAGTATTTGCTTATAAGAGGACAGTTCCATCAGATACACAGCCCTTGTTTCTCCTTTGTTACTGTTTGCCTTACTTTAGAGGGCATTTTCAGGAAAATGGAGTATTTTGCTTCCATAACACAGATTTCATTAGTAGAATGATGGCTTTCATTAGAAATCCTTCTAACTTGTGAATCATTTCAGCTGAAATTTGGAGAGTGCTGAGCAGGGTTGTTAAACTGTATGAAGATTCAGGGTCAGAAAATTGCAGGCTTGGTGGTGGCTCCTCACATACTTGACTGTTGCTTTGGTATTTGAATGCCAAGCCCTAACCCAGGATGAGATAATTGTTCTTTACTAGTACAAAGTTCATCTGCTTTAGAAAGGTTGCAGTGGAAGTGTGGTGCAAAAATTGGGTTTGTCAACAGGTTTGTATGAGCAAATTTTCTAATGCAGATGCAGCTTTAGTGCTTAGATCTTGATATTTATTTTATTCCAAGTCTTTAAAATAACTTTTCATTTACAAATAAGGATTTTCTTACAGACAAAACAGGAACTGAAGATCTTTTAGCTCTGTTCCTAGGTCTGGATGTGCTTTTGAAAGGATAATGTTGTTGGGGAAGGAAAGAAGGGAGAGAAGAGATGTAGGAATACTTTCCTAGTGTGCATGTAACCTGACAAACCTGAGTACAGGGCTTCAGTGCTCATGACTGGAATGAATAGCTGCCAGGCACCCAGAAGTGAATATTTCTCCTGTACCAGTCACAGTCAGAGGCTGCTTCTAGTGTTCACCTATCTATAATAATGTATATTATTCATCTGTCAAGGGTAACATTATCTGGTTAGGTCCCTAAGATCTTGATACAGAAGAATGATAGTGCCATGGTCTAGCCAGTGTAGTGGTGATAGGTCATGTTGATCTCAAAGGTCTTTTTCAGCCTCAATAATTCTGTGATTCTGTGAATGTAAAATAACCACCCTGTCAATTTTCCCAGAAGTCATGTTCTCGTTTATGTTTCTCTACTTCTGTGTCAGCAAATACCTATTTTCAACTTTTATTTTAGGGTGTCCAAGAAAGAGTTAATCTCTCTGCACCCTTGTTACCTAAAGAAGATCCAATCTTCACATACTTATCACGGAGACTGGGAAGAAGTATAGAGGAAATAGGTCATCGCATTTATGACGGGCTAATGAAGGTATGAAACTGTAATCTTACTGTAAGCACAAAAGCAATGCTAGAAAGGTCTGACGAGATTACATATGCCTGGTACATGTAATCACATCCAGTACTAGTTTTGCACGTATATTTTCGGTTTACGTTTCACTTACTAAAGGCAGACCAAGAACATTTTCTGCTAGGCGAGCAAAAGCAGGAGAAGGCATCAGCAAAGCCACTAACCAGATCCTTCCAGTTACTTTTGATGACTTGTGCATTTGTGTGGTCTAGTGAGCCACGTTCATTGCTCTGTCTAGGTAATAAGAGCTTTTAAACATAAATACAGGTACTTAAAGAAACAATAGTACAGAAATGTGTATGTTTATATTAAATGCCTTCCTGCAAAATATAGGAACCCTCATTGAGCGCCCACTAAGCTGCTGATGCTTAAACTACCAGCACTGCTTATGTGATTGAATTTTTACCTGTCTGAAAGGCAGAAATTCTGATTCCTTAGTTCATTCTTCCTGAATATTCACAACTATTGTCAAATGGCAGCTTTCCAGAGGAAGGAGATGACTTGGAGCAGGTTTGCTGCTCAGCTTTCTATCCCATAGTAATTAAAGCCCTGATAAACCTTTTATTTCATATCTTAGTAGTTAGTACAGTGCATGTATTTCTCTTCACTCCAGAACTCTTCTTCATGGGTACTCTATAATATGGCTTCTTTTTACTGGCGAATAAAGAATGAGCCGTACCAAGTAGTAGAATGTGCCATGCGTGCCCTTCATTTTTCTTCAAGGTAAGAATAGCTACTAAAGATTTCTTTGCAGATTCCTTTTCTAGATATAGACTCATAGAATGGTTTGGCTTGGAGAGGAACCGTAAAGATCATCCAGTTCCAATCCCCCACCGTGGGCAGGGACATCTCCCACTAGACCAGCTTGCTCAAAACCCCATCCAACCTGGTGGTTGGATGCCCCATATCCTGCTTAGTAAACAGGTTTTCGTTTCTAAAACTATATTCTAAGGAATAATCCATGTTATTTGTTCTTAGTCTTTATGTGCTATACTAGGCATGTACGTAGTTTAGACATTTTTTTTCTATCACTTTACTTATTTAATGTGTGACTGACAAATGAGTGTATCCTTACGCACGATTCTTACACTGTGTGACCTTTTTAATGTCTGGTTTCTCTTTATTTCTTCTAGGCAAAATAAAGATATTGCACTGGTAAATTTGGCAAATATTCTACACCGGGCTCACTTCTCTGCAGATGCAGCTATTGTGGTCCACGCAGCTCTGGATTACAGTGACTTCTTTACCAGCTATTACACTTTGGGAAACATATACGCAGTAAATACTAACTTTATTTTCCAGGACTTGTAGAAAAGCAAATATTCTTTAATCTTTCTGGCCCAACTTGGAATGCTTTACTCTTTTACAACGTGTTTTGCGTTCCACATGCATTTCACACTTAATGTTTAAGGTTCTGTCAAGATACCAAGATATTATCCAACAGCCTGTCTTTCGATAAAGGTTTTTATATGCACTTAGAAATAAAACCCAAAGAAATTCTTCTGCAGCTTTATTTTTTTACGATGGCTTGAGTTTCAGAAATGACAGGCTGCTTGTTACCACAAATTAAAATTTGAGTTAATGATTTGTTTACAAATGGTATCTTTTTTTGTTAAATGTTACCAAACAATGGCTAATTCTCTCTCGGTCGTTTCTCAGATGCTTGGAGAGTACAACCACTCAGTCCTGTGTTATGATCATGCTCTACAGGCCAAACCAGGGTTTGAGCAAGCTGTAAAAAGGAAGCACGCTGTTCTATGTCAGCAAAAACTGGAGCAAAAATTGGAAGCCCAGCACAGGTAAATAACGAAGCATCCTAGTGGCAGTTCATACAATCTCACTTCTGTCGTTCTGTTGCAGCAATTATTTGCGTTCCAAATAGAATAGTGGTTTTCAACATTCTATGTTTAATTGACTATGCAGTAAAATTATTCATTCGAATATTTTTAAGAAACCCAAAGTTGAAAATGGGCAACACTGTAGGAAAAGCCAATATTTTAAAAAGCTGTCGAAGTAAATCTTTTCTACTGTTGAATTTTCAAGATCTCTTCAGCGAACATTAAATGAATTGAAGGAATATCAGAAGCAGCATGACCATTACCTCAGGCAACAAGACGTTTTAGACAAGTACAAGCTCATCCAGGAGGAGCAAATCTTGAGGAACATCATTCACGAGACGCAAATGGCAAAAGAAGCTCAATTAGGTACAACTTCATAGAGTTTGTGCTCATTATAGCAATGAACTGCACAATATTCAGATTAATGTCAGGACTTAACTTCTTTCTATCTTAAGATGGCCCTGAGTGGCTGTCATGTTCTGCTTATTAAAACAAGGGATTGCAAAATGTTCTTCAACAGAGTTTGAATCTTTCAAAGGCAGAGTTTCCTCTCTGCTGATTATATCAATACAGAGGATTGACCCAATTAGGGGTGGAGGGGTTGACTATATGCTGCCTTTGCTCCTCGGAAACCTCACTTATATAGTAGGAAAAAAAAATAAATTGTGTTGTGCTTTGTAGGGAACCATCAGATTTGTAGACTGGGCAACCAGCAGCATAGCTTGCACTGCCAGTGGGACCAGCCAGTTCGTTATCACCGTGGAGACATCTTTGAAAATGTGGAATATGTTCAGGTTTGTCTCTGAATTGATACCGCTGCTTTAAGTTGCATCCCATTTGCCTCATTAGCAAAATGGTTCCATTTTTGTGAGGCTTGACAAAGGGGGTACATTTTGGGTATGGTAATTATAGTGGAAATCATTTAATGTCCTTACCAGAGAGTGAAGTATTTAATGCTAATTTATTTTGCTAATAATACAGGCTGAGATTGACTGTGGATTACAGAAATTTAGAGGTTTTATTGTGTAAGACTTTGTTTTACTTAGGAAAGAGATATGTTGGAATTATTAAAATGTAAAAACTTTACTTTAGTCCAAAGTCTTAGTTTCCTCTGAGTTACCAACCACTTCTATATTGACTCCTTTTGCTTTTTCAACCTGCATAGAACAGCCAAGTATTTTTTTCTAGGGAGAACAAGAATCCTCACTTGAGGAATTTCAGCTTTCTCTTACATAAATGAACCACATTTCAGGCATTTTAGCAGGAGCAAAACATATTTAATCTTCCAAATTTAGTTTCCTTCAGAGAGGACAGGAAAAACCTTTAGGCAGCTCATGTTAATGAAGAGGCAAAAGTTTTCTAAGGAGTTTTCTAATGCATATGTGGTGTATGGAACAAGAATTATTATTTAGTGGAAAGAATATTCCAAGGTAACATCTTAAAAGTCTATTTAAAATAAAACTGTATCAATAACTTAACTCGACAGCTTTAAAATGGATCACAGTTTCTTTTGTTTATTACGCTGCTGTATGACTCAAGCTACGCAACTTTTGTGTTCTCCTCCCAATTTAATCTAGAAAGACTTAGATGACATTTACAGGGCCCTTCCAACCTAAAACATTCTATGATTCTATTACATTTTCCTACCAGAAGCAGCACAAAACTGCCATAAGCAACAAACAAATGAAAGAGCAGAGCTCAGTGGTGTTGTACCTGGTGGAGGCTTTTGCAGCCCAGAAATAAGGTGTTATCCTGGTGGTTTTTTGTGCATTTGCTGGTTGTGTATCTCGATATAGAAAGTGCAGCAAGGAAATCTGATAATTGAGAAGTTTTGGAATCAAGGTGTATACCGATACTGAAAATCCAGAATGACAGCCACCCAAGCAACACCACTGCTGTGTTAGAGCTACAGATAAAGATTATGGTTTTGTTTCTTTTGCAATGCGGAATGTCTGCTGGAGTTTCCCCTTAACTGGTTTAAGAAACAGGAATGGTTATTTTTAATTATGTTTTCTTCTTGGGTGTTCTCCCTACTATAATAATTTTAAATTATTAAAATTATAATAATTATAAGTTCAGATTAGCAAGATAATTTTGCAAGCCATGAGTCTTAATAACTCTGACTTGAACTAGAGCTGTGCAGTCTAGATAGGTATATTTTGTTTGTGGTTTATTGGAAATGTTTGCTTGGTACCTTTTAGTTTTGGTTGTTTGGGTTTTTTTTTCCATTGTTGACTTATATCATGAATATTACTTTTCCCTGGTGTGAATCAATCAAGAGCCTTAAATTCTCTCTTTGTTTTTTTCCTACTACCTAAATTTCAGCTCATCAGTGAGGCTTAGCTACGTAAATAGTGGGGAAAAAATAACGTGCAGAAATTCACCCAGTAACCTACCATCTCTTTTCTTTATCAAATAGCTGGTTTTTGTCTTGTTTCTAGTTTGGTGAAGACTCTTCAACTTCTAGTATGACCTCTGTGAATTTGGATCTTCATGCAAACCAAAGCGACCACAGCCAGTCCTTGCAGTCTTCTCCTGTTGCCCGTTCTATTGTTTCAGTATGGAGCGTAGAACCCAACAGAGTAAGTGAAGGGGATAAGCTTCACCATTCCAAAGAGGAGCTGTGAAAGAGCGAAGCTTGTCCTTGTTTATCTGAAACTTCTTAGCGTTTGGGATGCAGTTTTGATGTGTGGCAGCACTGGAGAATGTAGCATTCTGAATTTTTCCGACATATAAACATCTCTGTAGTTTCTCTGTACCTGTTTCCCATCATTTGAAACTCTACTGCAGTGCAGAGGGGGTTGTTCTTAGCTAGCCTGGTGAATAAGCATCTACTGCAAAGGAAGCAGTACAGCTGAGTAAGGATTGAAAACTGGACTGTTGACATTCCAGAAAAGATGGAAAAATAATAGCTTTAAAGGTCTCCGCTCTTTTTTCCCTCCAGACTATTCCTTATGTTCCTAGTAGCTTGTTAATTAGAACATTAAAAATGTTTCAAAAGTCCTTGCTTTCCCCCTTAGGACAAACAGCATATTCTTTGGCCTCAGCGATCAGAGTGCATGAAATCTTTCCCCAGAATTCCAGATCCAGAAGAACTGCCAACTTACTTTCTGCCTCCAGAAAACAGGGGATTCAGGCAAGTGGCGATTTTTAAAACTTACATTTGTAAGCTTTTCACAGCAATGTCTTAATGAGTATTAGCTTTCCAGAGAGGGTGGATGCAATTAGTAATCAACAGCATAGATGTGTTTGCATCTTTTCTCTGGCCCTTCCACAGAGTGAGCGTGTTTTCCTTAATTGTCGTCTTGGCTGTAACTGTAACTGATCCATTTTCATGGTGCTTCTTCCCGAGGTGAATATGTGAAGTATCTACAGTATTACTAAAAGAATGAGGATTTAATCACAAGTCTGAATGTCTTGTAGAGCATATTTTAAAATAATAATAAAAGACTTCGAGAGGAAGAGAATGAGGTGTTTATTTAATAAATACAATTAACTGTTGGACATCACATACATCCTCTAGCTTTAGTTACGATAGCAGAAAATTGTGAAGAACAGAAAAGACTTAAAAATGATTAGGAGTGGAAATCCCTGGCTCGTTCCTTTGGGACAGAGGTAGAAAAACAGCTTGGTTGTTGAATAGTCAACAGTATTTGTTATTGCGTAGGATATAATAAACACGTCTCTGTTGCAGTAGCAGTTAGAATTGCTACTCTAATTAGAACACAGCAATTAGAATTTCCTAATATCCTACTCGCTTAATGTTATAATGGCAATAGTAAGAAAGCTTTCTTCTCCCAGTGAGTATAATTCTAGTATTGAGCATGTATTAAAGCAGAGCTTCCCATCCATAAATGTCCTGAAGATTCCTTTGGAAAATACCTCAGGATGTTCTTCCCAAATTACTTGGTTACCTCTTAATGTTTTTCAAATCAAACTTTAGTTTAAAAAACTTCAGCATTTTCTTTTTCACTTATCTATTCAGTCTTAAACTTCATACGGTTAGCATTAGCATGATATGAGACCCTTCTGTGGCTTTACTGCATTGTCCATTATTTATAGCCATTCTCTGCTTATAAATTGAAAGTAAACACCTTATTTATTACTGACTTTTCAAAGGGAAGGGTGGTCCTTGAAGTCTCCTGGTTTGCAGCTCATGTCTCGTGGCAGTCTACAGCAGGAGGCTCGTCAGCTGATACGTAGCCGATTCGTGTGTTCGTAGATCAGTGATGTGCCGCGCGTGCTATTAATTTCTCTTGGTTCCCCTTATTTCTAGAGTCCACCCCATCCTGGGTATCCCAAGAGATGCTGTTGAGCATGAAACACAGGCACCCGACTGCTCTTCCATTACTGATGCTCGTAACAACGAATCTCTAAACATACTGGTTAAGGAACTAGACAGTAACCTAGATTTGAAATTCAAGATGCCGGATGATCAAGCAAGACAAGTAAGAAATGTTCTTGTTGTTTCTCTTCTATTTTAAAGTTCTCCTCTTTATTGCCTTAAAAAGCTTATTCAGAACATGAAAGATTCTGATATTTAAAAGATTACTTGATATCACAAGCCAATCGGTACTCCCAAAGAAGGGGAGCAAGGCTGGAGAAAGGCAGAACTTGTCACTCAGCGTAAGACTCGTTGTCTGACTTCTTTCAAATGCTGACCAAAAGCACACAGAATAGGAAATTTAATTTACGATTTGAAATCACTGCTTTCTTTTAAAACTTCTGAGTCACTTGGCACAATGCATCTTCTTGGGGTTTGCAATAACTACTGTATTTTACCAAGTTGTTAGTTTTAGGCAGAGATTAGTCCTTTATTCTTTTTCCAGGGACTGGCTGCTTTAATCGTTACATGTTCACATAATCTGTTTAGAACAATTTCTTTCTTTTTTGTTAACCCCCCCCCCACTTTACTAAAGCCAAGACTTAGGGAAGTAAGACTTGAATGACCATGTAAAATTTATGTAGCTGTTTAAAAAAGGTTATTTAAATCTTTGTTGTCCAGGTTTTGCATTCTCGTATCGACAATCAGACTATTACACAGGCAAAGATAGGAGCCTTTCTAGATCGTGCCATGAAAAAGGTATGTCCTAAACTGCAGTGTGAATTAAATGCAGAATTCTTACTTGAGGCTCGTTTATATGCTTCTGAAGAAGTCAGTGATGTGCAAGACATACTCTCTTTTGCTGCTTGTAACTGAGAAGAAACTAACTTAAAAATCCATGTTTACAGGTAAAGCACAAACATATAGACAGTATCCATTTAATTTAGGGTAGTGTGGCCTAAAGAACCCTGTAGTTACTTGTTGTTGTGAGTGCAGGACACGGAGCAGTAAGATATTAGCTAATTTTGGCAGATGTTTGTTGAACTGAGAGAAATAGCTTGGAACTACTCCTCCATCTTTCACCCCTCCCTGTGTTCCTGCCTTTTGCTCTTCTTCCTCCTCCCTACAACCCTGCCTTCCTTCCCACCCCCCCCTACAAAGAAACCAACCCTCTGTCAATCTTCTGTCAGGATAATTAGCACTCTGAGGCAAAGGATGTGCATCTGTCGAACACCCCGTGGAATGCCACCTCCATCTTGCGTGGGGCCTTTGAGAGTCGTCACGAGTCAAATGACGGGAAGCTTTGAGATAGAGGTTGACTCTTTTTAACGTGCCAAGCTGATAATTCTCAAATTAACTCCCTTGTACAAGTTGTGTCAAGGCGGTGTCTGTGTGTATTGTTTCTGGTCTAATCAGGCCCGCTTACCATGTGCATCTGTCTTACCCAGAAGAAAAATTAACAGCGGGAGTTGATTCCTATTATTATTCTGTTCAGAATAGTCCTGTGCAACTCTTAACAGTCCTGCTGTTGCTGTGTGTAGGTATTTGGGATTTAACTGCAGTATTCTGTTGCTTTCACACTAAAAGTCTGAACTTCTCAGTCATTTAGATGCTGATGTAAGAGCGCTGTTGTCATTCCTGTTCTGATGGTGGTCGCCATTCTAGGGCAAGAGTGCCACAGTTGGTGTCTTTATACCGGGAAAGACAAAGTGCTACTAACAGGCTGAGGATTTAGTTGAAGAAAGGTCATTGAGACCTGTGTACCGAGAGTAATTCAGTGAGTTCAGCCTGAATAACATGCCAGTAATGTTACGTATGTGCATTGCAAAATAGGTGTGATAAACACTCTTGCCATTATAGATTAGGTCAGGTACTCTGAACAAAGAGCTCATATATCCTAGCTATACCATCCAGTTCATCTCCAACCATAGGTGGAACCCTCCTGTGTGAGGCTGTTTTGAAAATCTGGAAGAAAATCTTTGTACCGATTAACTTGTTTTTAACATAGTATTACTGTAATGCCAGTTATTTTGCATTAGTACAGTACTGCTTTGAAGATCCTATCTGTTTGGCTTCTTTTACCTTGGCTGCGTGTTTCCTACTCATGCACGCACTTGGGCTTCAGGTGTGTAGGCTGGATTGGCCACTAATTTCAGTTCTTGCTTTTAAACCTTTAACTCTTTGTCAAATTGGTTAATACCCAAAGTATTAAAACCTAGAATCTGAGTGTTTCTAAACCATTTCAAACTGCTCCATCTGAAAGTGGATGTTTAACGTAGCTCTGTCCCCCTGTCAGGATTTTAAAGCTTTGCTATTTCTCCTCTAGGGTAAGCGTTTGTTTTTTCTGTTGTAGGTGAAAGAGGAGGAAGGAATGTTCAAGGTGTATTTGACACTCTCCCCACTCTTCCACCTGCCCTCCCTTGTTGCTTGCAATTTTACAATCTTTAAATAGTATCTAATGCCTGTCACTCATCAGCTTTTCTAAAGAGAAAACTAAATCTAAGAAAACACAACTCAGAACCCTTAAATTGAAAGGAAATCTTGATGTTGGATGGAGAACGTGGAAGGAAATCTAACTACAGTTTAAGAGCTGTCTGACCTTCAAATTGTAATATTTCTACATAAATCTCTATTGATGTAATCTGAAGACTCTGAAGTGGCTCACAAATGTTGCTTCCTGAAGCAGGTTAACCATTATCACTTGTGTATTTTAAGGGATTTTTGTGGTCATGAACAGAGTGTGAGCAACAGCTGTTACTGAATTGCAGTTCAGACTGTTAATTGCGTTAATTAGAGTAGACTGATTAATCTGGTAGCCATTGGAGCAAGGAGTAATTTGTATCTAGTTAATAAGGTAGTGTGTGCAAGGTGAGTTTTATTTGGCTCTTACCAAAGAGCAGGCAATTCTGTCTTCCTGCAGCCCCTCTTTGAGGGTGTTTTCATCCTTTTCCCTGACTCTCCTATAGCCAGAAGATCCCCTATGGCTTGTGCTTAATGAAGCTGGATTGTACTGGCGTGCAGTTGGGAATGGCACCTTTGCTATCACCTGTTTGCAAAAAGCATTTAATTTGGCTCCACACGAGTACCAAGACATCCCTCTGGTCAATCTTGCTAACCTCTTGATTCATTATGGTCTGCATTTGGATGCCAGCAAGCTCCTGCTGAAGGCTTTGGCCATCAATGCCTCTGAGGTAAGATGATGGGTTTTGGCCAATGGTGAGTGTCTTTTCCTCTTTTATTTCTAAATATATGTTTCTTACTTGCTCTTACTTACCTGTGCATGCAGTTGAGCTTCCAGCTTGTGATTGGCAGCAGATATTAATTTTCATTTAAACTCTTGATAGCACTGGGGGTTGATGCTGATCTCTGAGAATACAAACATCTAGAGCAGAAGTTTTTCTAAAATAGATGACACTTTTTGCCTTCCAAAGCCTGTATGAACTCAGCAGTGCCTCCAAGGAATTTAATCCTGGTGTTTTGGCAACATTTTCATCTAAAACAGAGATCTGTAATGCTGTCAGCATTGTATATTGACTTTCAAAAAAAAACCCCTTAAAGTAGCACGTCTGTCACCAAGATCGTTGGCTGTACAGATGCTCTTCTGTGCCACTTGACTTTTTATCTGCATTGTTTGATTTGTCCCTAGATTTCATCTATATACTTGAAGGAAAAGCTCTCTTCTGGTTGTTTGGTGACTTTTCTTTCAACTGTAGGTTCAAACCAGGTTTTTTATATTTCTGAATGGTAACATTATAAACATTTTGTAGGTTGTCAAGTACAAAGTTTCTGTATGAAGTGGTTAAACTACTGGACTCACCAGAACAGTTGTGAAAGGGAAACGGGGGGGGGATGGATGACACTTTTTCTTTAGCAAGTCATTTTGGTCTTATTTTTGAGATGCTTCAGTAAGAAGCTCAAGTGACTTTTTTCGTGGGCTTCTACCTCTGTAGTTAGATAAACAGAACTTAAACCTGACAGGCCACCAGTCATCTATCACATTAAAAAGCTAAAACCAGAATGAGATTTTTCGGTGTAGCATTCAGGAACAGTCCTGCAATTGTTGGAAAGAAATCTAGCCCATTTGGGTGGCAGGGCAGAGTGCAAAAAGGAACTATAGAAAGAATGATGCTTAAATGATGTGCCTTGAGAAGAACACTTGAAAGTGCAGCCTGGAGAGGAAGGAGCCTGGCGAGCCTTAAGACTGTGTTGTGTGAGGAGGGTTTTCCCTCAAAACCACCGTCAAATCCTACCTCATTACAACAATGCCTGCTCCAATTTTTTCTTCAGGCATTCTCAGCCTTCTAATACCTATTGTATCAAAAACTCTGGAAGGAGAATTTGTACTTGAATAGTATTTCCTGGAATATAATGGAAAGCAAATACAAATTAAAATGAATTGCAGCTACAGGGAGCCAAGTATGTGCTGTATTAGCAAAAGCTTTTTTAAAAAAAAAAAAATCTTGTTCTGAGTGGTGTTTAATAATACAAGACAAGATGAGTTTGAGATATCTTAAGCTACTGATCAGTCTCCATATTTTCAGATGATGAGTGTAAAATTATACCAGTGGAAAAAAAAGGACCACTAAATTACGATGGTACAGTCATTATTCTAGCATTATACTGTTAATTGCAGCAAATTACTTTGTGGAAGTGAAAGACTTTCCAGTCAACAAACAAAATGCAATGTTCTACTGTGTGCCTGTATTAAAGTGCTAATTACTTTCTACCCAGTGAAGAAGGTGTTTATAATTTGTACTTGTGAAAAACAAACAAACAGATTTGAGGGAGGATAGACAAAAGCAGTGGACAAAAGTATTAAGTTTTATTAAGAATTGAAAGTAAACATAAATACATACCCCTAAGTTAGTGTAACATTGGTGTTTTCAGTAACCCAGTTCTGCTCAGGTAAATCCTGCACACTGCTGACAAATTAAATGCATCCATCCTGCTAGAACACTAGTAATGTTTGTATAGCTTTTGCTGACTTTTAATCATTCTAGAATGTCTTCCAGCATTTCAGTTTATTTTTTTGCTGCTCTGAACAGTAAGCATTATGTTTGTGATGGTTTATAAGTATTTAATGCTTCATTTCAGCTTGTGTGGTATTTAACAGCTGGTTTTCGTGGTGGGAAGATGGAATGCTGAACACAGCCTTATGTCAAAACAGCTTTCGTTTAGCACCAGTGCATCAGGCTGTTAGCTCTCCATTCTAAGAATAAGCAGCCCCTATTTAAGAAGTTTTCTAAATTCTTTCTAGCCAAATTTGGAAGGGTGTGGATCGACAGGGTGTTTTCCTAGTTGGCTTCAATTTTAAACAGTAAATAGACTTATGCGGGGGCATGTCCCTTTTCTCTTTGCAGCCCCTGACTTTTTTGAGCCTAGGAAATGCGTATCTGGCTCTGAACAACATTAGTGGAGCCCTGCAGGCCTTCAGGCACGCGCTGGATCTGACAACCAAGTGCCCGGAGTGCGAAAGCAGCCTGAAGATGATCCGTTGTTTGCAGTTTTACCCTTTCCTGTACAACATCACCTCTTCTGCATGCAGTGGTAAGCAACTGCTGAAAGATGGATCACAAGGGAGATAGTGTCTGTTTGCCTTGGGTGTTGCACCTGCAGTTCATGAGTACTCTACTTTTTTCCCAAGGATATCCTCCCTTTTGCTTTATCTCCCTGTAAGTACCGAGGTTGAGGCACTGGTTTTAATGGAAAAGGTACAGTCCATTAAGAAGTGCTTGAGGATGACTTCTTAACTATCTAGAGGGCTGCCACTGAGTGCAAATTGCTTTCTGAGTGTGTCAATAATACTTTAACCACTTCCCCGGTATCTCTTGCCGGTCACTGAGGAGGAATGCTGGACTGAGTATTTATGAAAGTGCATAGCTACTACTGCTAAGCTACTCAACAGCCCCTCTGTACCTCCCTTCGAATTTTACAGTTAGGTGGATATGTTTTCTTAAAGCTGAAGAATTTGATTGAAAAACAGTTTAGTTTTAATTGCAGAATCACAGAATCCCACAGAATTTCCTAGACCGGGAAAGACCTTTAAGGTCACCTAGCCCAATCATTAACCTAACACTGAGAAGACCTTGACTAAACCTCATGCCTCAGCATGACATCTACACTCTTAAATAACTCCAGGGATAGGAACTCAACCACTTCCCTGGGCAAGCTGTTCCAGTGCCTGATAACCCATTCAGCAAAGAAACTCTTCCTCATATCAAATCTAAACTTCCCTTGGTGCAACTCAAGGCCATTTCCTCTGTGCTTTGGGTTGTAGGCCTGTGTGGTAGTGGTGGTTTTACTTCACCTGTGTCACGTGAAAGGATTAAGTAGTTTGGCAGAAAATAAACCCCCTTGCATTCCAGCTGGTCCTCAGATATCAGAGAGTGGGGGTGGCTAGGTTTAGATTCTGAGTGATGTCCAATTTGGCACTATTAGTGCAGTCGTGTTCGGTATATCTGAACTCTCCCAGCTTGGGATTCACTAACAGTGCACTGCACTCCCCCACTAGTCACACTCCATGATCTCTCACAGCCGGTGAGGAGCTCGAGAAGATTTCAATGTTTAGGAGTCCAGATCTTACCCAAAGGTGTCCCTAAGGGGGGAGAAGCAAGGTTCAGCCTCTCAGCTGATCCCAGGAGTCAGAGATGATCGGCGATAGTATCCGCCCTGACTTGTCTACGGTGATGTCTTCCCTAACATCCCCCCTTATTTAAACCATTTTTATAACAATTTTTACCTTCAAGGTGGAGCTTGAGTGACTCTAGTCAGAAATACCTTTGTTATGATCGGTGTAAGTTTCTCTCGCTTCGCTTCTAAAGATGTAGCTGAAGAAAATTCACAGCACAAGCTGATTGAGGGATGGTTGCGCTTTGAAGGCGGGTAGCCTTTGGGATGGAGGTGTGTTTCAGGATTAGAATAACATTATAACGAGCAAAGTTCACAAAAAGGATGGTACTTTGTCAAAAACTGGCAGACTGTTGGCAGAGGGTCACAAGCAGGCAGCTTATCAATCCTGTAGTACCATCAAGCTCCCATCTCTGCTGTGATTTCACAGGGCCTGGCCATGGAATCTTCACTCCACTCCATCCCCCGTGCTGCTTGCAAGCAGTGTTGCACAGGGAACTTGTGAAATGGATTCCTGGGGTATCAGTTGTGCTCTACCCTGAAAGTTTCTCCGATATTGCACCTTTCCTTAATGTGTGAGCGATGCTCCACCTTTAGTATGACTTTAATTTGTAAATCACCTCCAGTCATTATTCCACAACCTGTCAAAAGCTTCTGTTCAGGAGGACTTGAACTAACTAGTGAGACACAGAGTTCCTTGCTCTGCTGCCGTGAGTCATCAGCAGAATCCAGCAAATGGTCAATGGAAGTTACATGCTGGCACGGGTAGGAATATGGGAGAAAAAAAAATCTGAATTTGTAGTCTGATTTTTGATTAGAGTACATGCCTGGTGTATATTTCAAATAGGTGAAATATGCTTTTCCTCAAACGTGTTGGGACATTGGCTGTTAGCACAGGGCTTTGGAAGTGTGATACACTAATGCAGATTTGTTGGACGCTTGATTATAGGCTTCTGTTTCTACTGCTGCTTGGTACTTTTTTTTTTTTCCTCCTAATTTACCTCTTTTCTACATATAAATTTATATTTCAAACCCAGGTCACTTCATGCATGTGAGAAGAGGAATTAAAAACCTCAGACCAACACTTTTCCATTTAACTTTCTATATTAAAGTATGTAAAGGTTTAGTTTCGTTGTAAAAGGATTTCTAAATCTGTGAAGGTTTTTGGAAGTAGAGGCAGTGTGAGTACATCGTGAATTTATGTGCACACCATCAAGACATCTCTGAGTGCTTTTATGTGCTGAGTGTGTTTGTGAAAGCAGTGCACGCTTCCTTCCTTGTTGACTTAGTTCTGTCGTGTACAGCAGTAGCTTAATGATCTGCTTTAAGTGTGGCTTTAGTGCCCTCCTGTGGCACAAGCACCCTGTACCACATGAAATTAAAAGTCTTGGGTTAGTTCATCTACTTCCTCTTAAAATAAAACGTGGGGAAAAGGTATTTGATCTTCCAAGTGTATGGATTTTCCTTTGTCCCCCAGCACTTAAGTTCTTACGAAGTTAATAAGCTTAGACCTTTAAGCAAATTGACCTGAAGAGGAGAGGCTGACCTGAAAGGAGAATCACTGCTTGAAACTCTTAGTAGGAAGCTTATGGACAGATTAAATAACTTGCTTAAATCAACATCACAGTTTAAGCCTCTGACTCTTAACTTGACAGCTGCAGTCACTTCAAGTTCCCTACAGTGATTTCAGATGCACAAAAACAAAGCAAAAACATCACATATGTGTTAAACCATAGAGATGTGAAATAATTTGCACCTTTCGCTTACTGATGCCCTACAAGCTGTGACTGACTTGGTAGTCCCAGCAAGGGGCTGCTAAATTTTGTTTCCATTAGGTCCTTTTAGACTTTTTTATCACGTTAGGATTTTAGTTTCCTTCGCAAGCTGCTGTGTCTTTTTCCTTCAAGGAATGCTCATCACTTTGTGTTAATAGGTGGAAAGAGGGGATGTTTACTCTTGGGGCGACGGGTTTTGAGCTTAGCTCAGAATTTAATCTGGTTTTAGTTGAAGGAAAAGACCAGAACCTGTATCAATCATATGGGATTCTGAACTGAATGCTACTGTATGTTTAAAATTCAGCTTTCTTTTCTCTGACTTGTGGGTCATGTAAAGTCTTAAGTTCTCCCAAACCTTGTTCGGACTACCACAAATGTTAGTACTCTTATTTATCTGGTTATATCAATAACAGGCATGAGATCTGTAACCATTCATTTCTCTTCTGCTTTTACACTGTCTTCATTGCCTTATAGGAAAGTTCATCTGTATAAATGCAATAGTCAACCCTGGTAGGGTTTTTAAACAAGCAGAATTCTGGAAGCATGATGACAGCGTGGCAGAGCTCTCAAAAGCACGTCGTGGCAAATGTTTGCATTGTCGTTTAATAATAGCATAGAGAAAGTGGGGTTTGTCCTCAGCCGTAGCAGTTCTAAAATAATTTGAAGTTAAATACTCAGTTACTTATTTCTACTCACATTACCTCTTGTTCATCCTGCAAGTTCCACCTGGGATCAGAAAACCGAGCTGGATTCATTCTCCCTCAAGCATCTCTGATAGCGGAGATCACGCGTCGATAAAAAAAAAAATCATAGAGTGTCAGTCCATCTGAAAGATCTGTTGGTAATGCCCAAGTGGGATCTAGGTCACTGCATTTGGTCTCTGGAGTTTAAGTTGTATTCGTGCAGAGTGAAAACACCTTGCTGAATGCAGGCAGGTGGGAGATCCAGAGAACGAGGACTGCTTTTTGTCCTGCTGGAGACAGGCGTCCCATGGGACCAGGGTGTTGGGAAATGTCAGACATGCTTCTGGCTGGGAGATCCAGGAGAAATCTTATGTGAAAATGTGCTCTGTGGGACTAACGTGACCCGATTATTCTTTCTGGTTTTATTCTACCATTTCTTCACTGCTAGCCCAGCGAGGGAAGCAGCATTTCATACCATCTCCTCTTGCCACAATAATCATGGCATTCCTAGAAGATAGTAAAACATATCAAAAAGCCTACATCTGGTCAACTATTTGATTTGGTTCCTGCTGTGTAAATCAGCTCTTGGGCTGAAAAGTCTCTTGTCTGGCATCTCTGGTGTGGCTGGAGGAAGTTGAAAGTGAAGGACCTCACCCTGATAGTGCCATGCCAAGATCGCTTTGAAACCAGTCTTTCCAAACTCAGTGTGTTTTTCTTCTGAAAACTATACAGAGATCTGTAGATTGAGATTCTTAAAGTCAAAGAACACAGTACTGTGTTAAACATGGCATTTTTAGCTACACCTATATCCAAAGGCTCTACAGCCACTGCTCATGCACTTTACTTCTAAGCCATGGAAAGCCATTACCCATCTTAAAACTGTCTGTAACCAGCAAACAAAGGGTGCTGTCCTAAGGATATCTCTGTTACTCAGCTCCTCTCTCTTGTGCTTGTTAAACATGCTCATGGGTGAATTTGGTCTGCAGCTTCTTTTTGTTCTAACATTAGGCAAATTCTTTACATGGCACAAAGTCTGCCTTGCTAGCTTACGTACTTACTCCGATTATTTACAGCCTGGCAGCGTACCCAGCAACTGGTCCCACCAGTCATCGGTCTTGCTTTGCATCACGTGTCTGCAATATTTAGCATTCTGTATTCATTCTGTCTTTTCCTAGGATCTGAAGGCCACAGGCTGGCAGAAGAAGAAGAAGAAAGTCGTGGCCTCATCTGCAGGAGTAACAGAGGTCACGGAGGAGTAAGGGGATGGCAAGGTGGAAGGGAATTTAGAATTGTAGGAGAGTTCAATGAGAGTTTACTGATGCAAAACTACTAATATATGAAGGAAAAGCAGTACAGTATTAAACTAAATACAGTATGACATTTCCCTTTATAGTGCAAATGATTCTTCATGATGCGTTACCTGGGTCATCCTTCAGTTACTGCAGCATAACTACGTGCTCATGTAGAAGGAGGAGGATCATCAGGGCTTAGAGTGGAAGGGAGAAGTTTTCTTTCAAAAACATTTTTCAAAACCTGATACTTTCAGTTAACAGACATATTAACATTTCCCTGCAATGGTTTTGGTGCTTTTTTTTGTGATAAGAATGTGGAGAAAATGAGACATACTTGCTACTATCTGTGTCTTGAAGGTGCTGGAGCCTGGCCCAGGCTGCCCGTAGAGGCTGTGGAGTCTCCTTCTCTGGAGAGATTCCAAACCTGCCTGGACAATGCGATCCTGGGCAGGTTGGATGAGATGCTCTCCAGAGGTCCCTTCCAACCCTCATCATGCTGGGATTCTGTGATTCTTCATCTCTTTTTAGGAGGCTGCCTTTTCCTCCTTGCACGTAGGTGATAAAAATTCTTACTGAACCTGGATAGTGTGCCTAGAGCTGGACTTTTTAAAACGGATAGAGCAACTGTAGAACTTCAACAGCTTTTTTAGGAGGTATAGTAATTCCCCAGCCTATGTCTCCGGGAAGTTGTAGTTAGAAGAGCAACTTCGTAGTAAAGCTGTACAGTCTGAATTAGTGAGTTGGTTAAAGCATGTTTGGAAGAGAAGGAACACGTCTACGCATGGGAGAACTGGCAAGGTGTGGTTTGGAGTCACTAGCAACTGGCCAAGGCCTTGAAGACTGTACTTGCTTGGCTTGGCTTAAACCTGAGAACTTGTAACGTGGTGCTGTGTAGCCTCCACCTGCAATGAATCACGTGGAGATTGTCTCAGAGCAGCATGCAATGCCATGTGCTCAGATGAAAATGAGCACTGCACGCTGAGCGATGGAGTGCCAGGCACTTTACTACCCCACATCTGTCTACTTTAGGGATTTCTTTTTGCCTTTTAAGGTTGGTTGCCTGGTTCATAGTAGTTGCTGTTGCGCTCTGACCGTCCTCAGAGCTTTAAATCTATCATTTGTTCTGGCTACTAGTGACTGACACTAGGACAATTGAAAGCTTCCCTAGAGGGAGAGATTGATGCTTCTTGAATGCAACCGTTTTGGGATAGAAGAGATATTCCTCCAAAAAGTCCTAGTCTTTCTGCAACCACTGTTCTATAGCTTTGTCCTATTCTGGCAGTGCGAGGAGAGTATTTTCCTGCCAAATACTAAGCTTGGGTGGTTGGCAGTATTCTTGTCATACTTAACCTGCTGCAGGTATTCCTTACCTGGACTCAACACTAATGCAATTCTTGTTCAACACTCCTTCAAAATCAAGATTTTAATTTTTTTTACATCTTGTTTATAGCAACAACTCTTCTTCATGGAGTCATGTAAAATGTGGCCTGTCAGACAAACTGCTAAGCACTTAAGAGTTCTCTTAGCTTAGTAAGAGACACACCTACCTGAGCAGGTAACATACTGTTTTGCTATTTGAATGTGTTGGTGTCTCTGCTTTGCTGTCCAGTTAGGAGGAAGATTGCATCTATATAAATAGTCATGGATTGAGTCTGACTATTCATCTGCTCTTGTTGAACAGCATAACCTAGTGAAGAGATAAACTTAAATACAGCCTGCCAAGAATAGCTTCTTCAAATACAAACCAAGAAATCAGATCCCTGTGAAATACTGTTTAAATTCCAGTATGTAGTGCAAACCATACAGAGTGGTAGTCAAGACACACGTAAAGCCATTACTTGGCTTTATAATGTCAAGCCCATCTGTAGAGAGATGTGGAAAGAAGAATAACTCCACAGGATTATTTATTTAACTGGTGTAGAGTTCAGCTGCATGGTGCCATTTCTTGTGAGTGGGTTACTGTTGTGCTTAAGTTTGAAAGGGACTTTCACAGGTGCTGCAGGATCTAACATTGAGCCTAAGAAGAGGGATGTGGCTTATGATGGAGGGAGGATGAGAAAGAGAGCTGAACAAATGCAGGTCACTGTTGCCTTTGCCCATGCTACTGTTTCTTAAACTAAGAATTTCCATGACTTAATTAGAAACAGATTTTAGAAGTATGTTGTGTACAGGGAACTAATTAGTCATTCGATATTCAGACATTATACTGTGATCTGCTGTGGATGAGTGTTTATTGTTAAGGAATTAATAAGTTACTCTTTTCTTATCTGACAGTAAAAAAAAAGAAAAAAAAGATTTGGCACATAGGAGAAGTCGCTGAGGACAAGCCTTTGTCTTCAGAATTTAGATGTGCTTGTTTCTCTTGCTTTCTTTCCCCAAAACAACAACAAAATAATCAAGCTGTTCTTGAGGCACAGGCTGAAATTGAGACTGGAGTGCTACTTTCCTACTGTATAGGCAGGACCAGGATCTCCTGAAAGAGACATTTTTTAGTCTCTTTTATCCACTGACAAGGTTGGAGAGTTTAAATTTAGATGTTTAGGTGTTTCTATGTTTGGGGCCCTATTCCTAGGCATCGTAGAGCAGGTTACCGCTTCTAGACGTGCGTCATAAAAAAACCCAAGCTCCTGTTTTAGTGGGTGGTGTGGAAGGAGGCGAGTGAAGGCTTTAGGTAGTCAACCTCTTCAATTTTCCCCCCCCTCCCTGTTTTTAACTACGGGATAGGTGTTAGGGGGGAGGGTTGACGTTTTCTTCTCCATTATAAAGTAGCCTACTAAAACCTTCCAAGATGTTTTGTGCGTGCGTCCCTTCTGAAACTGCAGTGTGTTCTAATTTAAATAGGTTTGTCTTCCTCTTTTAATTTTTTTTCCATGTTTTATTTATCGCTTCTTTATATTTCATAAGGAAAATTTGTGCGTCTGTTCATCAGGGACTGGTCTGTTACGCAAGGTATTTCTCTCAATATGAACAAGAAATCTGCTTATGAATTGTTGGCATTTGTGTTTTGAAGGTTTTAATCAGAACTGCTGTAATGAGACAAATAGATAATCTTTAAATCTATATCTAAGCCAATTTACGGACATCTTTTAGCTACAAATCAGATTTAAAAACTATTCCCTTACAAGTGAAAGCAGGGTTTTTTTTACTATATAATCCTCTTAATTGAAAACTGGTTGTTGGAATAAATAATAAAAAAGAAATACCTTTTGTATGCTTCATTTTCTGTGCTTGATTCTAAATTTTGACCGCATAAATCATAATCATGTTGTTTACCATGCATCAAACCAAAGCTTGTTATGTAGCACGCTCTTCTGACTATTCTATTTTGAGCATGCCTCTCATCGTGTCTGAAGAAGGGCCACTGACTGCTCATCTCAAGGAGGAGAGGGCAGAGGTAGGAATTTATGAAAATCAACTTTTAAAATACTTCATATTGCTTTTCATTATTTATTCTCTATACTTAGCTTTTATTTTTCCTTTAGCCATGGGTCCTACCCTTTGAAAATGTTTATTTTTGTCCTGTAACTTCCAGTTTTGCAAAGGAGAATTTCGATTAAAGGAAAGAAGCTAAAGAAGAAAACACACCAAAAGCTCAGGCTGAATTTTGGGCGCTACAGTCACCATTTCCTGCCAGTACCCCTATTGATATTTAACTTGAAATGCATGACCAGAGAGGAAAGTCATTACAATCTGGCTTTCATTATTCTAGAATAGTAGTTATGACGTTACATGGGTAGTAGATATATTTGGGGGGAGTGATTTATCCAGTCTGTTCAAATGGTAAGAAAGTGCTTTGTCGGGTTCGGGGGGAGCAAGAGTGGTTGCAGCTGGGTGGGCTGCTCAGCTTTTCAAGCCTGCAACAGTGCTTTGAAATATTTTCTGCGGCTGCAGGTGTAGGTTGCCCGCCTGCTTTGTGCCTTTCCTGGGTGCTGTCGTGGATAGAGAGTATGTAGCAGGACTTGTGTATGTCTCTTCAGTTCAATATAGATCTGTCAGATGTTCCCAGGTCAGTACTGCATAGCCAAGTAATTGTAAGGAAGAGCTTCTACTTTTCTTCTCCCTTTGCCTCCCTGCTCCGTTTGTCACTTTATTGATCATTTTTCACTACAAATAAACTGAGAACTCTTTAGTCATGGGGTCTTTTTACACTTGTGTGTGTGTGTGTGTGTGGAAAGCACCAGGTTCTCTTTGGCATTGCTTGTGGAGCACAGTGCCATCGTGCATTTCAGCAGTTACAGTTTGCGACCTTTCTGTAATGGTTTCGGTGACAGTCCTGGTCAGTGGTTTGCAATTTCTGCTTTCAAAGCTCAGTCACGGGATTCGTTTTGAAGTCTTAAGTATGTATTTTTTCAGGAAAACGGTAAGAAAGGGAATGCATGAATTTTACAGTAAAATCTTAATAGAACCATGCTAATGTATAATTAAAGCAAGCAGAGCAGCAATAGCTGCTACCGACGGGTCCCTTCTCTAGATACTGCCCATCCTATGGCTTCTAAAATTCATCTCTAAATAACTGGCATGAATTTTTTTCCCCCTTAACAAATGTCGTGCAATCAAATACCTGTTCGTATGCGATTGCCCTAACATGGTTGCCAATAGCTTTAGGTGAGCAAAAGGATTCCAGTTCAAGAAGGTGGTTAGTATTAGATGGGATGGATGATGTGGCAAATCTTCCCTAAACAGTAGGAAAAACCTGATCACCAAGCTTGTCAAGGCCTGTCCCAGGCTGCCCAGGGCAGTGGTGGAGTCCCCATCTCTGGAGGGGTTTCAAAGCTGTGGAGATGTGGTGCTGAGGGACAGGGTTTAGTGGTGACCTGGCAATGCTGAGTTGACCGTTGGACTTGATGTTCTTGAAGGTCTTTTCATTAAACAATTCTATGATTCTGTCTTTTCTGTATCTAAAACTTGTGTTCTGTTAATGCTGCTGTACAAGTGCTGCATTCACATTGGCCCCAAAATTTACTAACTAGAACAATGTGAGAAATAGAAACCTTTCATATATAATACCGTGTTCTGCTTTTGATCTCCAAGATTTCAATGCTTAGTTTAGTTTGTATTGGCTTTCCCTATCCAATGGATTTTCTTTATAATTTAGGAACCATGCTCTTTTTTTCTTTCCTCCCAATTTCTACGTTAACCTGGCCCAGTCAGACTATTTATGTGAAGGCCCAGACACTTTGGGCCATCTCTACAGCATCTTTGTTTCACTGCCTGGAACATAGCAACCAGGTCTCATAATACACAAGGCAGGACAGACTCTGATCCACCTTCTTCTGAGAGTTCTGACTTTCAGTGTTTCGGTACTGCCAGCTTCATGGTACACTCATCAGAGACCTTGAACTTCCACTGGTTTTTTTTTTAACCACCGTTTCTCCTTTTTTTTTTTTTTTTTTCCCTGCGACGTCAGACATCTGAAAGCAGCAATAGGAAAAAATTAGGCCACTCAGGTTTCTATATATAGCAGCTCTCAGATCCCAAGAAAGCTAGTACTCTCCTCTAGTCTGCTTTTAGCTGTCAGTGTTTGTGAATTAATATTAGCAGTTGGTCTTAAGTAGAATTTTAAGTGCTGTCATGGTTTTGGGGTTTTTTTTTCTCCTCCTTGCTATTTCCAGCCTTTTTTCCTCATTTGGGCATTTTTATTTCAATTAAAAATAGTTGTCTTATTTTCAGCCTCTTTGCTTTTTTCTTTATACTAATGATGAGCTGACCTTCAGCAAAGGGAATTGTGGTCATCACATTACTGAGAAGCACCTGACTTGCATCAGAATCAGGCTGTTCTGGTGTCAGGCAGGGAGACAAGTTTCAGCTTTAGGGTTGTGTGCACACCATTCCTCATAAATTACACATGAGGATCTCCATATGTTGATTTTTGTAATTTTTCTTTTTTTAATGAAACCAATTAATTTTTTTATTGACAGCGTGGAGGAGGTGGGGAGGGGATTAAAGAAAGAGTCAATGACTGATTAGAGGAGGAAAGGCAGAGTATAACTGGATGGCAGATGTTAGAAGAGTTTGCGACATTAAATTCTTCCAGTTTATATATTTACTCATAAAATAACATTTGACTCCTTTTACATACAGCAGAAAAAGTAGGGCAAGAAATAGTTTTCACAGAGGGTTTATAAATACAGTTTTATTTGTCTGATTTTCGTGACTCCCCTAGAAAATGCTGATCTGTATTTCCTCCAGGGATGCCACCTGAGCGTTCAGAGATGCCAAGGTAGAGAGCATACAGTAAAAAACTGTCATTTCACCTTGCTGAGAAGTGGTGGAATAGGTTACCCTTAACACAAGAGTTACAACCAGCCTCTTATCCTGCTGGCCTGATAGAAGAGTGAGACCTAAAAACAGTCTTTTGTAACATGGGACCATTGTGTGGAGAAGTCACTAATCTACTTTATTCTTCATGTTTTATGCTGCCAGTTGAAAAAAAGAAATGTTTTCCATCCACATGGAGCAATACAACTTGCATTCGTGAATGGGGAACATACTTAAGAATCTTGCATTTCATTTAAGCTTTCTTCCATTTGCTGTGTGCTTCTTAGTTCAGTTGTCTATGTTGCTGTTTTCACTGACAAGTGGTTGAAATCAAGGAGGGAGGGACTGGAGAGCAGCAGCTTTGTTCAGGCAGTATGTTTTTCTCTGCAGTGATAGGCTTCCCATCTGACGACAGGCAGGTCCCTTGGTCCCTTGCTTTTGGTCCCATAGCTATGCAGTGGGGTTCGGGATCCTAGGTCTCTGTATTTGGTGGAATTTGAGCCTGTAACCTCACCACAGAATTACAAATGTTAAGTTTTCAGCAGATTAATACCCGTAGGTTTTCTCTGTATTTAATGAGCTAGTCATACCTACATACTGTCTGTTGCTGGCACAGAGGGTCGGGGCCTGGCAATCCCATATCAGTCTGTCTTGGCTCTTTTTCTTTTGCACACAAGCAGGGCGAGCACTGTGGTGTTGAAGTGAAATTCCTATGGCCTGCAACTCCCACATATGGTTCAGTGGCACTAAAAATATGTCTTGGGCTCGCTCGTTGGAGTTGCTCCCAGCACACAATCATTTCCTACCAACTGTGCAACCTTCCCTCAAGAGATATCTGAATTTTCTTTCATGATTTCGTAGTGTGTACCTAATAACAGTGTTTCCTGTAACTGTTTTAGGTGATCTGCCTTGTTGAGTGGCGAGATCAGCTTTTATCATCACTGAATGAAGTCTTTGATACTTTGTGGAATTATTCTGTTAAATATACATAGAAAGCTAGAAGTCTGCAGTATAGCTTCTGCACTTGTATCTCCAGAAGGAGAGGCCTTACAGGGTGTATTGGTTTCTTCTTTCAGGCCACTGTCACGAGAAAAATCCAAATGGCAGTCACGACAAGGAGAAATACTTTGACGACCACCATGAGTCAGTTACAGCAGTGACAGAAGGATACTCTGAGGGAGGTACAGAAGATCCAGAAGTCCTTACTCAGAGTTCAGCAAGGGATCCCTCCTTCTTGAAACTGGAAAGTAAGTCAGCCTTAGAAAATCAGTGCTCGCAAATGAATCAGTTTCTAAATTTTTCTCAGCAGCTGTCTTCCTTCCTCCAAGAAGCTACATTCTCTCACCCTCTGTCTCTAAAGCGCCAAGTAACCCTTAAAACCGGTTTCATTCAATTCATTGTTCTTCTTCTCCAAGCCTAACATCAAAATGCATTAAATCAAAAAATTAAATCAAGGTTTAGATGCTTTCCAAGCTAAAAGATGGGCTTTCTTGCAAGACTCTACAACTTGTTGTTTGTTGTACTTCAGTGAATTCTGTATCAGCTGTGCCACACAGCAAGGAAGAGAAACAGTGTCTTTGGTTTGGTGTGGAGCGCTCTATTTGATGTTTAATGCTCAGTTGTAGAGAAAAGACACCACCTGTTTGTTCTCTCAAACAGGCAGAGTTCTGGTTTGGAAAGGAAACTGAGGAAAGTGCTCTAGATATGTTGATTTCTGAAGCAACAGTTGGTGCTTCTTTGCAGTGGGGAATTCTGCATTTTCCAGTCTCCCTCTCTCCTTGCAGCATGCAGTAGTCAGTGATACTTAGTTTGTCCAAGTGGAGGAGTTGGGTCACAGAAAAAAGAGCCTTTCTATACCATTTATGGAAGCAGCAGGAAGAGAATTTTTGACATTTTTTTGGTATTCCTTCTTAGATGCAGTCACTGCAGAAAGCAATGGTTCAGAAGGAATGGAGGGGTTAGAAGATGATCAGATGTCTGAAGAGATGCTGGCTTTGGTAGATGAGTTTGAAAACTCTTGGCCTCAGGAAGCTTTTGAAGGGGCGCTGGAGGTAAAAGGCCGTCGGATGGACTTGCAGGGAATCCGGGTCCTAAAGAAGGGATCTCAGGATGGACTTGCTAGCTCCTGTTTTGGGGATTGTGGTGATGATGATGATGAAGCTGAATGGGTAAGTTTGGATGAGTTTTCTTAAGTCTTGTCCCAACTTACTATTGTGGAGGAGGGAAAGATGAGGACAATTCAGGGGGTTTAACATAGATAGATAGATAGATAGATAGATAGATAGATAGATAGATAGATAGATAGATAGATAGATAGATAGATAGATAGATGAACTTCCCCTATGGATCTAGAAGAGCTGGTTCATGGAATGTGTGAAATGTAGTTTCAATCCGTCTTCTAATGGAAAGGCCTCCACATCACTAAAACTGACATGATTTAGTCTGGAGAGAAGGAGGCTCAGGGGAGACCTTCTCACTCTCAACAGCTCCCTGAAAGGAGGTTGGAACCAGGTGGGGTCAGTCTCTGCTCCCGGGGAACAAGTGACAGGACAAGAAAAAATGGCCTCAAGTTGTGCTTCACGGGAGGTTTTGGTTGGATGTGAGGAACAATGTGTTCCCCACAAGGGCTGTCAAGGCCTGGCCCAGGCTACCCAGGGCAGTTGTGTAGTCCCCGTCCCTGGAGAGGTTTCGAAGCCCTGCAGATGTGCTGAGGGACATGGTTTAGTGGTGAGCTGGCAGTGCTGGGTTAATGGTTGGACTTGAAGGTCTTTTCCCACTTAAATGATTATATGATTATAAGTCCTGTTTATTGGCATCAAGAGCTTAGAAGTTGAATGATGCTGAGCGCCTTCAAATCTCTTGCTCACAGTTAAAAAGGAGAAAAGTTTCTTAAAGTTTAAAATGTTCCTGTTAGCATGAAAACAATATCATCATGGTGTCACGTTACAAAAAGTGTCTGACAAATGCTGTTCTGTTCTCTAGCAGTTAAATTGATTTTCTCTTACATTGGTGGCTGAAGCTCTGTATTTCATTTGCACGGTGTGATGCAGTGAAAGGGAGCAAGCTTAAAGAGTGGGATGAACTGGGAAGGGAAGGAGAGAGAGATCTCATGTAACATCTTTGAAACAGAATCTTTGGGCTAAAACAAGCCATGTATTGGATCTGATAACATTCATGGTGTTTCTTACTGTTAACCTTGCCAACACTGTTCTTTTGGTAGATCACTTTTCAGGTCAAACGTTTAAAGAAACCAAAAGCTGAAAGCTTGGATCTTCAGGAGCCAGCTGGGAGAAATGGAGAAGGGACTAATGGAGAAAATGAAAACTTCTACCAAACTGCCCTGGAGATCAGTGGACCGAAGATACCTTCTCCTGGACCAATAGGTAACCTGCTGCTTCTAGAGACAGCAAGTCCTTTGCATCTTTTGTATTACTCTGGTTTATTGCCTTTTCAGTTTTTTTATTACGCTGATTGATATAAATCTGCATCACAAAGACTATGTAGTGAAATATGCTTTCTAGAGGAGTACCTGGAAAAACTGGATGTTTCTTCCATCTGCACCTTCTTCATGAAGTGCAGCATAACTTTGCTTGTTGAATGACAACTTCCTAGTGATTTCCCAGAACTTGTGGGGATGAGGTGGTAAGAATGGAGAATGAAAGAGTAGAATATTTTGCGTAAAAGTAGCAAAAGAGAGTTAGTTTCTTAAACTAACTTCTCTGCCCGTTCAGTTTTAGTCAGATGAGACACACCCCCTGCGGGACAAACACAGGAGGAAGGCTTGAATTGATTACTGACTAAACACAAGCCACTCAAAACTGAAAGGCAGAAAACTTGGTCTAAGAAAAATAAACTAAGTGTTCTGTAATTCACATGGTGATATAATAAGAGAAAACTTAAAGAGGCTGTCTTCCAGAAGACTGGAGTTACAGAAGAGTAAAGTTTTGCAGCGACATAGATGAGGCAGTTTGGAGAGAGAGGTGAAGTTTTTACTAGTGGAGTAACACCAACTGGAGAGTGGTCCGTTGTTGTGGTGGAAGCTGGTTCCACTGGTGTATTCAGGTGGATGGAAATCATCAGCACAGGGTTGCCTGGGATGAAGTTTAGGACTGCTCTGGAACCTATTGATGCCAAAGAAGAGAATCAGAGTCATTTGCCTCTATACTTTTTGTGTTACCTTGGTTTCAGTAGAGGTAAAATCTTTATGTGGTTGGGCTGATGCGTAAGCAAAGATGGGTTCTCCAGTACATTTTAGTCCTTGACAGTTAGACGACCTAGAAAGTGATTTCACATTTTCAAGGCTTTTACATTAAATCTTTAACAAGCTCACTTTTTAGTACTGGACAAACTTATGTTACTGAATTAAAAATTTAAATAGGAGGGAGGGATTACATGAAAACACACTATCGCTTATGAGCACATAGCTGGCCTTTCCTTGGTCTGTCTTCTCTCCCCTGAGCTACTTTTATGGCTTCATTATGTAGCATCCCTTGCTTGTCAAGTAGTTCTGAGTATTCAGTAGTTCCTAACACTCCTGTGAGGCAGGATCCACTGACATCCTCTTTGCGAGAGCTAAATCATCAGAAGTCTAAGTAACGTATTCAAGCTCACCTGGGGAGTTCCTGGTAGAAGAGGGAAATGACATGAACTGTCCTGGGTTTGATACCTCTCAGACTACAGAACTGTCTCTGGGTAACATTTCCAGACCTCTCGCTGTTTTTTGATGTTCACACGATTAAGAACCTCCAACCAGGTAGTTCACAGTGGTGGTGGTGGTGATGACAACTGACCATTCCCCTCTGAAGTTTCCCAGTGTTTCTCAAAGTTAATTTTCCTTTGCTCAGAACACTTTACAAAAGACATGGTATTACAGACTTTGTCAGTGTTTTGCAACATTATGGTGAAGCATTTCACTGTGCCTTGGATGGGAAATAGGATTTGCATCCAAATGGGCAAAATTTCAGGTAACAAGAAGTAAATACTGACATCCTGCCTACGTAGCTGGTGCAATAGTATAGCACATTGTAAAACTTGGCTTCCCCCTGTGCAAATTTATGGCTACAGAGAATTTTTCTTACATTCCAAACAGTTCGGATGTTTCTGATATGAGAGGAAAACATTTCCTAACAGTTAACACAAGCTGGATTCTCAGGAATTTGTAACAGATCCACCAAATGAAAGGGACAAACTTCAGTAGGCTTTGGTTCAAATGCAAAGATCAGATTCTTGTTTCTCCCGGTGATCTGTTTGTTAACAAAGCAAGTTATTTAACCTTTCCCTGCCTCAGTTAACCTCTCTGCAAAATGGGGGGGGCTGAAGTGTAACTGCTTAATAGTTACAGAAATGTTGCTGCCTCGAGTGTGAGAATGCAGAAAAAGCCACCCTCTGTCTTCAGTAGTCATTGAAAAGGTCCGGCAGTGTTTTTCACCTGGGATCATCAGAAGATGGAGCAGTCAACTTCCATTAGCTTTTACTGTAGCTGTAGAACATGAATGATGACTCGCTTACGAACTTTCTTTAAGGAACACTTAAGGAGGGGCATTGCCTCTAAACAAGAGCGGCGATTGTTCTTCCAGTGGAGCTGTTGCAGAAGTGTAATGAAACGGGTTTTCAAACTCCACCTTCTCATCTGTCTTGCGTAGGATCCGGTTCTGTTTGGATCCTACAAGGTCCAGTCCATTCACTTAAGTTGAGGAACGTTCTTCAAGACATCTGGCGGAAGGATCGTGGCTTTTATAACGTAGGGAACGTATCCGTTGTACTGAAGTCGAATGGCTTTCTGCTTCCAGACAGGTTCTCCTGGTTTGTTTAATTAATTTTTCTTTTCCTTTCTCCAGGTAAAAGGCGTGACTATCGTAGCCTTGGCTGGCCAAGTCCTGATGAATGCCTGAAACTCCGCAGGGTAGAGCTTACGACTGTAGCCAGCACGTGGCTTGCTGTTTCTGCTAAAAACATCGAGTAAGTATTTTTTAGGTAGACTTGAAGTTACTCGCCCAAAACAAAACCGGTTACGTGGCGTAAACTGAAGATTTTAGTATTCTTTAAGAAAGAAGTGCCACGATTTCAAAGAAGTTTAAAAATGTGGTGTTTCCTCAGTAGACTTGTAAAGGAAAGTGCAAGTGCAGACAGAAGATCCAGTTTCTCTTGTTTCTTGTGCTGCTCTACTAAGACTTTGCCGGGTTCAGGACAGCTTATGCTCACTAGAGAATTTTGTAATGACCCTTCTGTTTTCTTCTCCCAGCTGATCAGCTTGTTCTATGACCTTTGTAGCATTACAGAACACATCGATTTTGCCACGCAGCTGCAAGAACCAGCCATGGAGCCCCTTTGTAACCCAAATCTACCAGCCAGCATGCATACTTTGGACCACCTGCAAGGTGTCTCTAGTCGGGCCAGCTTGCATTACACCGGAGAAAGTCAACTGAAGGAGGTACAGCAGAGCTGAATGCTGTCACATGAAAAGGGCTGTGCTGTGGCAGATTCACGGTGCATTTAGCTCAGTGCCGTGTCTCCAGAAGCGACCTTCAGTGAGTGAATGCCTGGATAAGACTGTAAGAACAATGCGAGCTGAAAGCAATATTTTTCCCAGAATGCTTTTCCTAGCCATCTACGGTCTGGTCTGAAGGAAATCCTAAAACACCAGTAGTGTATTTGTAGCTCTTGATGTGTGAGTTAATGAAAGAGATTAGGCTGGAGAGTTGGGCAGAGGGGAACCTCATGAAGTTCAACCAAGGTAAGTGTAGGGTCCTGCACCTGGGAAGGAATAACCCCATGTGCCAGTAAAGGTCAGGGGTTGACCTGCTGCAAAAGCAACTCTCTGGAGAAGGACCTGGGAGTGCTGGTGGACAACAAGTTCACCATGAGTCAGCAATGTGTCCTCATGGCCAAGAAGGTCAAGGCATCCTGAGGTGCATTCAGAAGAGTGTGACCAGCAGGTCAAGGGAAGTTTCCCTCCCCCTCTACTCTGCCCTAGTGTGAGGTCACTTCTTCAGTATTGTTTCCAGTTCTGGGCTCGCTACTTCAAGAGACAGAGAACTACTGGAAGAGAGTCCAGTGGAGGTTATAAAGATGCTGAGGGAACTGGAGCATCTCTGTGCCAAGGAAAGGCTGAGAGCCCTGGGGCTGTTTAGCTGTGGAAGGGAAGACTGAGAGGGGATCTGATCAATAGCAGGGGGGGTCAAGAGGCTGGGGCCAGACTCTTTTCAGTGGTGCCCAGACACAGGACAAGGGGCAGTGAGCACAAACTGGAACTCAGGAGATTCCATATGAAAATGAGGAAAAAATTCTTTGCTGTGAGGGTGGCAGAGCCTGGCCCAGGCTGCCCAGAGAGGTTGTGGAGTCTCCTTCTCTGGAAAGGTTCCAAACCTGCCTAGACAATGTGATCCTGGGCCCCCTGCTCTGGGTGACCCTGCTGGAGCACGGGGGTTGGATGAAATGATCTCCAGAGATGCCTTCCAACCCCCACCATGATGGGATTCTGTGATAAATGGTAGCCTGTAACACGTCCTTAGCATGTGGGGTTTTATTGGATTCAGTATCGTTGTTACTTGGATATTTCTTTTGCCCTCTAAGAAATGAGACTTTGATTCATTCATTTTATAAATGACCTTTTATTATGGCCACGATTGCCAAGAGTAATCATAAGCAAGTTTTTTTCTCTTTCTTTCACTAATCTCTTGCAAATTACACTGAGGGGTGGCCGATGCTTTCACTGCCTGAACAGCCCTGGGATGAAAATTGCCTGTGAGAAAAGCAAACTTCTGTAACCATGTTTGCTATTAGTTGTGTTCTGAGCTGGGAGTTCACTGACTGTTATTTGCAAGGAACTGACACACTGTAAATTGGCTTGGCTTCAGCTGTACTTTGGAAGGCGTGCACAGGCAGCATGCATCATTCAGACCTGCCACATTTCAGAGATGGGCTTTTGTTGTAACTGTGGGATACAGAGCCATGTTCATGCATCTATATGGCTGCCAGACTACAGGTGTTACTTCAGTTACCTGTCATGTTCCAATTGAAGCAATCTTCCTACAAAACTGCCCTTCTAGTAGCTAAATCCTCATGATCTTCTGGGAGTGCCTCTCTTTCTTCCCCTTGATTGTAGATATCTTGATGCCCAGTGAAAGGACTTGACTTAAACATCTCCAACTAGGTGGAGCGAAGCCAGTTGTGTGCATCCCTACTGAAATCTGTGGAAACAGATGCAATCCTGATGTAGTCAGAGATATTAAGACCGTGCAGTTTTTAGCAAGATTGCTAAATCTTGCAGCATACATCAGGATGGATCCACCATTTGGATGCTGAAAATATTCCCACTGGAATAAACATTACCGCTGAGTCAGAGGTGGTCACCTCAAATCAGGTGAGCAGTCCTTTGTATGGACTTATGTGGTAGTTGGGGCAGGAAGGTGTTTTAATCATGTTTTTATCGTGGAGTATAAGCCACACCCATTGTTGTGTCTTCTCCCCCACCTCCCAGCCCCTTGCAGGTTGACAGATTCCTTCTGGGAAAAGCTTCTTGTGGCCACAGGCTGCATTGCGGGGTGATAAGCCTGGCATTTCCCTTCTCTGTCTGCACTGACTGAGGTCTGCAACATACGTGCCCAAACCTTACCTGAGTTCCCTTTTATAGCAGAGAAGATAAAACCTTAGACATGCAGCAAGGATGGAGCATTAAATTATTTTGACAGAGCTAAGATTACTTGCCCAGAGTGTCAGTCAGGAGAAGGCAAGACGACAGCATAAGAAGTACACTGATGTTGCAGATAAGTGATTTAGGTCCCCTGAAGAATCACTGTCAAAGGTATTAGCAAAAGTTATTTTTAATATGAATTTGTAAAAGTGCGACTTAACAAAGTCCGATGGCAAGTTTCACTCTATTACTTGCTACACAGAAGAAACACACAAAGGAAAATCAAGTTAGAATCTATTTAGAATGATTTACACAGAGACCAGAGATGTAAAAGGGTAATGGAGACCCTCCCGTTGAGTCACAAGGTTCAGAATCGACCCACTTGCTCTCTAAACTCCTGGTGGAGCTTACATGCAGCTAGATCCTATCTTAGTCCCAGATTTGGTCAAGGGTTTTGTATCTAATGGAAGGGATACAAAGGGTAAGGAAAACCTCCCATTGAGTCATGATGTTCAGAACGGATGGCCTTGCTTTCTAAGCTTCTCAGAGAGGAGTCTAGGTGAAGCTGGATCCAGATTTTGTCCCAGACTTGGTCATCAGTTTACATGTAAAGGATTTAAACACATGGATTTCAGTAGGACTAATTCAGTGTGCTACCAGTCCCTTACCGAGGATCTGGTGTGAATAAGGGGCCTCACCACCTTGGGTAAGGAAGGATCTCTTTGTCTTGGGTAAGGAACCTCAGACCTTAAGAGGCGTCCCTGCTCAAGGGGAGAGTCACCTGGCATGCAGCAGTCCAGTTGCTATCCAGGAAGAACTGGAATTGGGTTCATCTAACGATCTGTCATTGGTGAAAGATCTTCCTGCTTCCAGGGGCAACCTTAAGAGGCATCCCAGCTCAAGAGGCCATCACCACCATGCAGCCACGCTGCTGCACAGGGAGGGCTCAAAGGAGGATCACTTTGGCTGTCATATTTATGGGATAAAGTGACTGGCTGATAGTCAAATCGTGTCCAATGGGAGAGGGATGCATGAGACTCCTTGTACCCACAACTTTCTTTGTTCCTCGATAAATGAGTCTTGGAGGAGCCACCCACTATTCAGGCATGAATTGTATAACGGGTGTTCCAAGCTTGTGTGCATCAGTGCTCGGTGGGTCATTCTGCACCTCCATGGGTTCCTAGAGGAGTTCTTGGCCCAGCTATGGCTCAGGCTTTTACCTCCTTTGGAGCTGTAAGTTTGGTTAAGGGGCGTCAAGTGCATCTCTCACAACTGTTCCAAGGCAGGAGTCCAGAGAAGCATCTTTTGAGGTGGAAATGCAGCAGGCTGGAGCTTTCTAGAAAAGGCAGACTTGGTAGCATCTGCAATCCTATGCCTTGAATCCTTTAAGACTCTGAGAGCTCCTCCCCTTTGAATGCCTATGGCTGTAGAAGTTAAACAGGACGTGAGCAAGAGTAATTAGCATCTTCCTATCTTTTGTCTGCAGTCACTCCCCAGTTCCATGCTACATACACTCTAAAACATTACTGTTTGAAAATTACTGTATCAACTTTTATCTGGATTTCCACGTATTTCTTATAAATATTCATTTATTTAGTTTCACAACACCCTTCAAAACAGGGATTTAATCCCCGGCATGACCTAAACTGCCAGCACAAAGTATTAGTCCTCGGAAGGGACAAGCTAATTCCCCAAATTTTCACCCTAAATGATGGTCTAGATCAACTGTGTGCAGTAAATGGAGGAAGAGGCTTGCATGATCGTAACTCCTGCCACTCTTAGCCAGAAAAACTTCCTTGCTGTGTATTGTTGTTCCAATGTGAACTACAAGACTGTATCTTACTTGGTTTCAATGGAGGTAAGTCTTAAAGAAGTGTAGGGAAGTAGCAAGTGAAAAAGTTCTACATAGTGTGTATAGTTCGACCTGCATAACTCCATTAAATCTTTTCCAACAGAGGGGATGTGGAACATATATTTGGGGTTTTAAATAATCTCACCACACCAAGGGTGTGAAATTATTAACTTCTCACAACACTCATCCTAACTCTGAGCATATCATCTTAGCCAGCCACGGCTTCTGACCATCCACTTGCAAAATCTATGTCATGCTTTCAGTGCCTTGATGATCAGTACTTTCTTTGCCCTTCTCAGGATGGATGAAGGTGTGAAACTAATGGGCTATGAATGTTTTTTCACCTCTTCTTAAAGTTAGAATTCCATTTCATGGCATTGCCACTGGAATAATTACTTATTAGATTTGTCATTAATTCCAGTTCCTTTTACCGTGTTAGCATAGAGGCTGTAAGAATCAAGGGAACAGATACTTTGGAAGCTACTTCTCACACATCAGTGAAATAATAAAACACTGAACTGAAAGAGGAACATGAGCTTAAAAGAACAAATTGCATCTGGAATTTATTTATGTATCAAAACTAATTATTGCAAGTTCCACCTCGGTAGCACTTGAGGATTTCATTACGAGACCTAATTGGACTTATGTGTGCTGTAAAAGTTTCTTATCTTTTAATTGGTAGCAGAGATCAAAGCAAAGAGAGTGACAGACAAACTTGGTATTTGTTTCAAACTCATCTCCTGGCTTCATTTGCATTTACATGATTCTTTGGAGCTGCACACAACACAGGCTTGTATTAGCATGCCAAAAGAGAATCTGCTCCTGGTCCTTCAGTGCTTCAGAAATTCGTCAGAGTTGTTCAGCCAGTCAGATCTTAATTACCAAAGGATGCTACTGCAAGTCGGACCTGAGTGTCCTCCCTCTCCTCACACGTCTCTGGAACATGTTTGGGAAAAAGTAGCTGTTGCACCATTTTACTGCACTGTCCACAATGGAGCCGCAAGCTGACTTCCCCAAGAGTGAGTGATGCTGTGGAAGAGCTCATCTGAATCAAGTTTTTGGGTCTGGACCATAGTGTAGTCCTTTTAAACTTCAGCCGAGCTGGTAGCATGAACAGTTTTGATTGATTCTGCCTTAAATGTAGCTGAGATGAAACAGCTTCTCCAGAGCCCATGGATGTTAAGAATGAGAGCGACGGGAATTCTGGTTCGACTGAACGCTGGTTTGTGCATTGACTCTCACTAATGCCCACTCAGCTGGCACCAAAACCACAAGCACTATAGCTTCAGCTAAAAGTGAAATATTTGCAAATATGAAAAGACTGTGAGAACCTTTTCCCCGCCACCACTTTTCACAGTACCATCCAACAGTCACTGGAGCTGAAATCACTATGATTGAGGGTTTGTGAAATAGCTCTTGAACTGGTGTGGAGACACTTGTAGAGTCAGTGATGAGGAGGTAGATTATTCCAGTCCACTGAATTAATAACAGCTGGATTCAATAATACTGAGGCAGCAACAGGGGGATCTAGCCCACCACCACTTTAAGACTGCATGAGATGCTGGTGCTACTGACACCCAGCACAGCGAGACAGGCAGTGAGTAGAGATGGCCTACACAGTAACAGCTCCAAGAGTGGAGGTTGTGATGAGATGGTGGGTGGCTTTAAGGCCCAGGTGGTGAGATCAACAAGAGACTACGAGTCGGTGACACTAAAATATCTCCTCATAGAAGTCAGGCAGTGTTCTTCATCTGAGCTCAAGATGAACTAGCTCAGGTGGGCCTTCTATTATAATACTTGACATCAAGCTGTAAGAGCACACAGCAGCAGGAAGGGGGAAAGTGGTATAAAAGGCCCTCTTGAATGTTGAGCATTTATGCTGGTAAATTGGGAGGCTGTATGAACAGCTGCCAAAGAGACCAAAGAGTTTGTGTTGTGCTTATTGGTCATGTGTTCTTGACTTGATTTGTTTTATTTTACCAAACACAGGTTGTGTCCTTGCTTCCTTTACACTTTTATTTGATATGCAAACTCAATGTTTATGAGGGAAGTAGTGCCTGTGGAAGTTTTCATTGGGAGGTATTTAATCTTCCCAACTATCTGTGTGTTTGAGCCACGTGTGTGACATCTGTAAGAGGCCTGCACTGGTACTGGCCACCCAGTCTGGGAGAAAGGTTTTATTTATCCAGAGTGTAACATCTCCTAGACAGAATTTTTCACAGTTCAAAACTGTAAAAGTTGCCAGTCCACCTTTTTGGTTCTCCAGCAAAAAGAGGGTAGATTTTTTTTTTTAATCTGCAAATACAAATAACTGGCAAGCTGCATTCACACTACAGATGGAAGCAGAGAGGGTTCAGAAACGTTGTTTTCATAGATTGTTGACCTCCTTGCTGTCACCTTGCTCTGTCACCTTGCAGTGCTTCACTTTGCCAGGTAGGAAAAGGAAACTGCAACAGTTACACATAGATTTTCAGATGTTAGAAGGCCAAGCTGCTATTGTTCAGTTGCTTTGAGAACCTCCAGAGCAAGTGACTGAAGAAAGATAAAAGGTGATGCTGACCCCAATGACATCATCATTTTTCTCTCTGTGAGGGTCCTGGGATGTGTCCTCCACTGAGAAAATATCCTGCTTCCCACGGTGTTTGGATATAAAAAAAGAGTTATAAGGAGGAAGTCTTTCAGGAAGCTGCTTTATTTCTTTTTCTCCAGCTCATTCTAACTCTTGCCCTCTCCTTGAAATGGCCCAAGGGCTTCAACAGTAGATCCTTCCCTTTCTTTTCCAGATATTAATTAAAGAGCTCAATTTTCAATGCATTTATTATAATAAAATAGCCAGGCAACGTAAAGCAATCTAATTTTCCCTACTCCACAGAGGCCAACAAAATGCCCACTTTGGGACTTTAATATAATGAAAGAGCTGAAGCATTATTTGGAGCCACACTGAAGATTCACATGTTTGTGTGGGTCACGGGCGCCTTATTACACTCTCATCATTACAAAAAAGAAAAAGGGGGGGGGGGACGACTTCTTCTGTGGTGAGTTCCAGGGTGACAGAAAGCAGGCAGAGCATGCTTTTATAAAGCACTTGTAAGAGCAGACAGCATCTCCTAGAACGTATGTGCAGTTCTGTCTTTAAATTCTTCTCCCAGCTCGAGGGGAGAACAGCTGCAGAACTGGTGGTGGCCCATGATACAGATGGGCTATATAGCAGCATGTTTCTTCCTGAATCGAATGGTAGTGCTCTGTACCAGGCCACATAAATGGGCAGATGGGAGGAAAGGCTACAGCTTCTTTCTCATCATTAGTATGACCCACTGGCAACACGGGGAGGTAAATTTTGCACTTATCTGGTACTTTTCCTATCTGAGAAAAATGAGGATTTTTGAAGATACGATCATCCTCATTCAACATTAGATAGTCCCTGTCAAGAAAGCTGTCTGCCATGCCTCACCTGCAAGTCTGTATGTCACCAAATTCTATGAAGTCCAACCACAGTATGCAAAACCATCAGAAACCAGGTTTCATTAGTTCATTTGCTCCCAGAACTATGTGTTTATTTACGATGTTAATTCTCTTGCAAAGAAGCTCTTCATTGCATGATGTTCTCCTGCATTCACTGTCCTCTGCCTGAAACATCCTAATCCTCTGCTTACACAGGGGTGTCTGTACTTTGAAGTGTTAAATCTTTGAAAGAGGAAGCTTCACAGAGCAACAGCCCCAGAACGGCTTTGGAGTGTCAAAAGATACGTGGGGGACTGATCTCCCCCTGCCTAGGTAATCATTTTACATCTGTGCAAAATGAACTTCAAGCTTTTCCATTCTGATTCAGATGAGTTGTGACACCCTTTAGGGCTTAGGTTAAATGACAGTATAAGCGGCAAGACAACAGAAAATCAGGTGCTGTGATATGGATATGCCGGCTCAAAACAGATAAAGCAATAATAAAAAAGATTAGCAGTGTGGCTTTTGTGCCAGCAATCCCAATATAATTCACATAATCTACAGGAATCATAGAAAAATAGGGACGTAGGATTAGCAGAGACTGCCTAGGTCACTGAGTTCAGTCCTCTGCTATCGCAGGTGACAATGTCATAGAATCTCTCTCATAAATCCTTTGGCTTGCCAAAGAAACACAGTGAACCCAGGGGAGAACACTGCAGCTGTTCAGAAGAGCACAGAAAAACCTGCACCCCATTTACAATTAAAAATGCAGTTGCAGTTAGGCCTCCAATAGGGATGAACCAAAAAGTTTGGTTTAGTTCATCTCTGACTCCAAACTTTTCTGGAAAAGGGTTGCATGTCACTATCTGATGCAAGAGATTCATGTTCCTTCTCTCCTCTATAAAGAGGGACTGTGAGAACTGAGATTTGATTTGAGTACAAGCATGGTCAGAAAGTGCCCATGGATCATATAGCACATGAGGTATACTCAAGATGACATCCTGCAGTGTGTTGGCTCCAGAAAAGGCTAAACCTATTCAGAAGAGAGAACAGACCAGCTTAATTCCAGTTTTGATGGGATATCAGAGGCATTCATCTATGACATGGAGAGTTCTGAGAAAACCACAGGTGTTTGCCAGAAACTTCGAAGTCTGTTCAATTTGTGATTCAGACATTTAATTTTGTCTCACGTCTTGGCAAGTTTGTCTTGCTTTCTCTGGGAGAGAATCCTGGGCCAGCCATGGTCTGCAGGCCATTAGCAGCTTCCAGTCAGCCAGGAGCTTAAACTGGGAGGGGCACAAGGGAGGGCAGCTACTCTGAGATGGCTACAGGTGGGTTCCATACCATAAACATCATACTCAGTATAAATGGGGAAGCTTGCTGAGGATAGGGGCTCCTCCTGCTTCTTCTCATTCCTCCTTCTTCCTGTCAGCTTGCTCACCATCTTGCTTCTGAGGATACTCTCCTGGTTATTGTGACTGCCATGCATTCACTGGCTTTATATACTTCATACTGGATTTGGTATTAGTTTTGTGGTTTGATTAAATCTGCTTTCATTTCAACCCATATGTGTACTTGCCTTTTCCCAACTCCCCCTTCCTGGCTGTGGAGAGGTAATCAGGGCATAGAGCAACTGCTATAGTTTAGCCTCAGATACAGGCTAAACGTAGGCAAAGTTACAAATAAAAAACCCATTGCTAGTTGAGTTGGCTGCTGAAAGGACCAAATTCAATGGCAAGAGAAAGGGGTCAGCTGGAATGGTTTGCTGGGGCTGAAAAGACTAACAAGGAAACTGTCTGTGTTGTAAACTTCTCCAGAGTGCACATCAAGCAGTTTAACCTTTGGCTCTTCCCATGTCAGTGGCTAATATTTCTGTCTGTATCTTAACAGCAGTAACATAGGTCTCTCTTTCAGAGCTTTTCATGCTCCAGACTCTATTATTAGCCAGGCTATAAGCTGTAAATAATCAAGACATTTGAACCCATTCCAGAAGCAGAAGTGCAGACTTCTTCCTAACCTGTTCACTATAGGAGGAGATTATTGGTGCCATGTCAAAACAAAAAGATGCGGGAGAAATCGACATAGAACCACAGAATCCTTTTGGTTGGAAGAGACCCTCAAGATCATCAAGTCCAACTGTTAACCTAGTACTGCCAGGTCACCACTGAACCCCATCCCTCAGCACCACATCTCCATGGCGTTGAAACCCCTCTAGGGATGGGGATTCCACCACTTCCCCAAGCAGCATGGGCCAGGCCTTGACAACCCATAGGGGGAAGAAATTGTTGCTTATGTCCAACCTAAACCTCCCCTGGCACAACTTGAGGCTGTTTCATCTTGCCCTATAACCTCTTCGTTAGGAGAAGAGACTGACTCCACCTGGATCCAACCTCCTTTCAGGGAGTTGTGGAGAGTGAGGAGGTCTCCCCTGAGCCTCCTTTTCTCCAGGCTGAACAACTCCAGGTCCCTCAGCTGCTCCTCACAAGACTTGTACCCTAGACCCCCAGCTTCATCACTCTTCTTTGGATGCACATCAGCCCCTCAATGTTTGTCTAAAAGTGAGGAGCTACAGCTGCAGAGGATCTTCTCATCACACTTTCAGTCTGGACTGAGAAATGGGTGGATTGGTCAGCACTAGGTAAAAGCTGAGAAGGTGTTTCAGTGGCTCCCTGTTGTCACAAACTCAGAGTGGGAAGAGGAGTGAGTCCACAAACTTTGCTCACCCTCAGGTACCTTCAGGAGTCGCTGGTTTACACCTTTAGAACAAGACAAAGCGGTAAAGGAGGGCAAGCCACCATGCCTCTGCCAAACTGTTGTGAGATAACACGATGCCTGTAACATCGTTCTAATGTGAATATTGCACTTTTCCTGTGTGTTTATACTCAGTTTTCTGTAGTGCACCTAAGTTTGTATTGTAATTGCGATTGCTGTTATGAGAGGACATAATTATGCCAGAGAACCAGTTGCTTGGGGTTCTCTAAAGGATGCAGAGACGAAAGAGGCACTGCATTAAGGAGCTGGTGCCCATTTGGAGTATGCTACAGATGAGATGTTAGGGGAGAGAGGAAAATGGCTAGTTTATAGAGTTGAGGTAGCATTCTGTCAGACATGTGAAAGGTAACAAGATACGTAATGAGCTCCTCTGAGCTTTGGGAAAGAGATGACAGAAACAAGGAATGCGAGAAGTAAATTAAGAGTTAAAGCAGCGGCAGAAAATAAGTGAACAACTTCCAGCCTGGTTTCAGCAGCTTTTCCAGGGCACATATGCCAGGGAAAATGATGAAACTGAATATCTAGGGAAATAAAAGAAGTAAGTGAAGTGAATCACAGAATCGTTATGGTTGGAAAATCCCTTCAAGATCATCAAGTCCAACCATTATCTAACTCTACCAGGGTCACTACAGCACCATATCCTTGAGCACCATATCCTTGAGCACCATATCCTGAAGGCTTTAAAATACATCCAGGGATGGTGATTCAGCCACTTCCCTGGGCAGCCTGTTCCAGTCTTTGATAACTCTTTAGGTATAGCAGTTTTTCCTCATGTCCAGCCTAAACTTCCTCTGGCACAGCTTGATGTCATTTCCCCTTGTCTATCAGTTGTGACTTGTGAGAAGAGACCAACACCCACTTCTCTACAGCCTCCTTTCAGGGAGTTGTCTAGAGTGAGGGGGTCTCCCCTCAGTCTCCTTTCTGAACAACCCCAGGTCCCTCAGCCTTTCCTCACAAGACTTGTGCTCTAGACCCTTCACCAGTTTCATTGTCCTTCTATGGATCCACATCAGCACCTCGATGACTTTCTTATACTGTGGCACCCAAAACTGAATCCAAGGTGCACCCTCACCATTGCCCAGTACAGTGGAACAATCACTTACCTTCTCCTGCTGGCCACAGGATACAGGCCATCTGATCCAGGCCTGGATGCCGTTGGCCATCTTGGCCACCTGGGCACGCTGCTGGCTCATGTTCAGCCAGCTGTTGACCAACACCCCCAGGTGTTTTCTGCTGAGCAGCTTTCCAGCCACTCCTCCCCCAGCCTGTAGCATTGCAGGGGGTTGTTGTGGTCCAAGCGCAGGGCTCAACATTTGGCCTTGTTGAAGCCCGTAGGATTGGCCTCAGGCCATTGATCCAGTAATGTCAACGTTTGTGACATGTTGGGTGGAGCTGAGGTGCTAAATTTATCTGCAGTGTTCTAGTCCTGGCCTGACTTACCAGGAAATCCCTCTTCTACTTCTTTTGCTCAAAATTTGGTGTTGATATTTCTGTGTATATGTGTGACAATAATTTCTTGATGTTTGTTCTGTGGACTAACCTCTCTGCAACATTCCTGTCTGCTTCAGAAAGTTAAATGTTAGTGTATTTTTAGAGTGAGTGAGTGTCCTATAACTTTCCTGCCTTGACACAAACACCCTGGAAATACCAGATGCTACCTGGCCTTTGCTGTAATAATGGAAATTTTAGATTGCTTATTCCAGTAAGTGCTGTGCTGATTCTTTTGATCATTACAAACACCATCAAATTCTGATGCTGGAACAGAAAAGTGTTGTGGACTTGAGGCAGCACGTGTTGTCTCGGGAGGAAGGCTGTGGTGAGGTGAGCAGGGACTGGGCAGCTGGCCAGGTGGTGAGCTGGCAGGCACTGGTCTGATGAGTTTCTGTGGTCCCAGGGATACACGGATGCGAAAGAGCATCTCAAACACAGTGCCTTGAGGTGCGAAAGAAAGGGCAAGTAACCTACACAGCACATACAACTGGACACACAGATGGGCAACTCCATATGCTGGGCAAGTATCATTGCACCACCGTGATACTTCCTAGGATTCAAGGCAGGGAAGGAATTGTTCCTCTTATTTGAAACAAGCTACCAAACAAGGTGAGGGGGGCAAAGAAAAATGCGATAAGGCAAGGAGGTCCAAGCCCAAGCCATGTCAATAAGCAGACGAGAGCAGGGAGAAAAGGACTGGGTGCATTCACCGTTTTTCATGAAATTAAGGAAAATGCTCAATGCTGCCACATGTTGGAGTGTAGAGAGAATAAAATAATGTGTACAGGAAAGGCGCTAATTATGATGTGCTTCATGCCTCTCCTAGTAATTACAGCTGCAGCAGCACCAAGCTTGCTCCTCTTCCTCTGTTAGGAGAGAGGAATACTGGCAAACTGCACTCAGGTGGCAGAAGGTCCCCAGTTCACTCCCGTTTGAAGTGCAAGAGCAGAGCACATTGCAACTGTGGAAACATCACCCAGTTACAGTAAGGTGAGCACTTGCAAGGGAACAAAGGCAGGCTTGCCAGCAACTGTTTTCAGAGCTTGTTAACAAACCCAGCTTATCTCACACACCAGCTCTCCCCCACCCCACCTCAGTCCCACTGAACAGACGCTAATTGAAAATTATGTTTTCAATGTGAAGCTTTTTTTCTAATGTGGTCTTGTTTAGAGGCATTTCAGGATCCTATGGCTTGTATTTCCAAGTGATTTGCGTGAACTCCCCAGGGAAACCAACAAAGGGCAGTGTCAGTGTTTTGCTGGCAGACAGTGAGGGTTTATACTCAGCACAGAATATTCATGTGCTCCAAGGAGCCCAGGCTCTTGGGGTAGAGGAGACAGCTGTAGAGCTTCAGTGCAAAACATCTAGGAAAATGCTTTAATATCTGCTCCTCTCCAGGGTTTGTTGCAATCTGAACTTCCCTAGTAGGCATGGAAAAACTCTAGTGAGTATTTAAATAATTAAAACCTGTAATTTTAATGGGAAAGGTAAAATTGCCAATGCCATTTAGTTATATGTGCTCACGAAGATGCTTTAGGTCACGCATACACATCATGTTTCATATTCTAAAAGCTGTTTGTGGAATTCTGTACCCTTCCGCACATGTGTGACAAATGAGTATATAAAGTGTAAAGCATTTTGTATTTACCCAACAAAAGAGGTAACCATGCATTACACCCAGGCCTATACAGTTGGCATACACATGATGTCACGCATTTTGTACGTGCACATCTATGTGCATTATCATACAACCATAGACTCGTTTGGGTGGGAAGGGACCTTTCAGGGTCATCTAGTCCAACCCCCTGCAGGGAGCAGGAACATCTGCAACTAGGGCAGGTTGCTCAGAGCCCTGGCCAACCTCACCTGCAATGGTTCCAGGGATGGGGCATCAACCACCTCTCTGGACAACCTGGGCCAGGCTCTCACCACCCTCAGTGTCAAAAATCTCTTCCTCTCTCTCATCTAAAACTCCCTGTTTTACTATAAACCCATCACCCCTTGTCCTGTCCCAACAGGATCTGCTAAAAAGTCTGTCCCCATTCAGATACTGAAAGGCCACAAGAAGGTCTCCCTGGTTCCCAGAGCCTTCTCTTCTCCAGGCTGAACAACCCCAAGTCTCTCAGCCTAGCCTCACAGCAGAGGGGTTCTAGTTCTGGCCGTGGCTTCCTCTGGACCCCAGAAAAGTCCAGGGACAACCATCAGCATCTACTGAGTTTCTGGGTGAGACAGACCAAGTTTTTGGATATTTGTGCAGGGTTCAACTCAAAGTCACTGCCACCTGCCTGAGCAGCAGAGCTCCCGTGGGACCTCATTTGCCCCAGCTCAGGGTAGTACAGACAGATTGGACTTCTCTGCTGGAGCTGGGCAGTGGCATTAAAAGGGCAGTATGAGCAGATGTTACAAGGATGGCCAATGTTCAGAACTTGTTGTAGGCTTTGTACGCACATGGCTGGGTGTCTGAAAACAGGAATGTTGGATATCTGTTCTTGCTTTCTCCAGCACAAGATGTCAGAGGCTGTCGGTAGGAACGTATACTTACATTTGATTAAACTTGTGGCTGTCGCGTTCTTTGTGTAGCATTCCATGAATATTGCTATGAATTTTGAGACTTGAACAGGTTTCGAGAGCAAATACTTCATAGCTGATAGCACAAAAATGGTATGTAGTTGTTTAAAATATTTAATAAAACATTAGATTAATATTTTGTACCGTGTGATTTGTGCAATTCCAGAATTATACCTTATTCAAGGTGTAGAAATACTTCATCAGAATGGCAGGGATATATTTCATTAAATATGCCATCAATGTTCATATGAAATTGCGTTAAAAGCTTCACATCTAGCCACACTCCAGTGTTTGGAAAGCATGTTTTGTGGAACTCTCCTTTTGAAAGTTTTCTTAATATAGGAGGACAGAGTACTTTCCTGTCCCATTAATTTGCCCTAACCAGCATTGTATAGATGTGGAACTTTTAAACGAAATTTACAGAATAAACTCAGTGTAAACTGGCTGTCTGTCCTCCTCCAGTAGCTGCTTTTTGAGCTGAGCAATTTGTAGGTCCTTATGCCAATTTTTAAGTTTTCTTGCCAAATACTGTATTTCATCTTCACATTTTTCTGCCGTTGGAGATCTTTCCTCTCTTATTATTGCTGCGTGAATGTTCCACACAAACAAGAGACTCAAACTGACTCTGGCAAGGACTGAGTTTTCAGTCTTCACACAGCCTTGCCCCTGTGGAAAGACACGCAGCATTCTCAGCCCCAAATAATAGCTCCAGTTCACTACAGTTAACACGTGAGGCACAAATGCTATAGGATAGAGTCAGTGTCACAAACTGGTTAACAAATCATTTAAAAGGATACTTTAAAAGTCCTACACCCTGTGGCAGGGTAAATAGTAAGGCTGGTACAATCAGACTATTACATGTACAAAGGCAGCAATGTGAAAAAAAAAAAACAAAACAAGAAAAAACCCCAACAAACCCAACTTTATTTCTCTAAGCTCATTTTCCAGCAGAGTGTGGAGATGTTGCTTGAAACAGCCTCGGTCTTTGGGGTTTTTTTTTTCCAGACAGCAGTGCACTATGGTTCTCAGTACTGCATGGAAATCATTTAATAAAGACTCGGTGTCGTTCTGTTTATGGGAGCAGATACCACTTGATTAGAAATTGTGTCCTCTCTGTTTTCTTGGCAGAGCGGGAAGCCGGCAGCGCCCGCCTGTATCTGCGGGGCCCGAGCGCCGCCTGCTGACACGGGGCCTGCGGGGCCTGGGCCTCGGAGCCTGCGGGGCCTGCTGGGCCTGGGCCTCGGAGCCTGCGGGGCCTGCGGGGCCTGGGCCTTGGAGCCTGCGGGGCCTGCTGGGCCGGGGCCTGCTGGGCCGGGGCCTGGGCCGCGGGGCCCGGGGAGCCTGCGGGGCTTGGTTCGCGGAGACACAGGCATCCTTACCAGGGAGAAAAGCTGCAAGAAAATCAGATTATGCCGGAAGGAACCTGTGGGAAATCTGTGTGTGGCTGAACAGCAGTTAGATGCTTCTTACTGTAACGTGTGCCAATAAAAGGCTTTACATCTCTGAACGTTTTTATGTGTTCGCTGTGTTCCCCCATGATATCTGGACACCTTATTTCGGGGAAAAAACCAGGTATTTTTATTCTGGATGGGATAATTGCTACATCCCTTTGTTTGTAAAGCAAAGCTTTGTTACTGACTCACGTCCAACTCTACAACGCGATTAACAGATAGTAATTCAGGTTCACATGCTCATCTGCCTTAAACCAAGACAGACTCAGTTGCAGATGCTTTATTTTGCACTGGCTACCTGGCCCACAGAAAAGTTCCAGGTTTGGTACCTGAGCATTCATATAATTAAACCACTGTTCCAGTGTGAAATTTTCATTAAGCATGTCTTCTTCTTCTGTCCTGTCTGGAAGAGAACTCTGTTATTGCCCCTGTTGATGGCTTTGTCTGATGTCTGTCCTCCACTGAAGTCCAGTTATGGGACAAGAATAGTAATTTTTTTTTTTTCCTCTGAGAGAAAAAAGCAAATTTTGTTGACTTCACAAGTAAATTGTATTTCCTCTGGAGAACCTGCTGAAAACTGTGCAGAGATAGCCAATGTACATGGATTAGTGGGCAGTGTGAAGAAATGGAAATCAAATATCTAATGATAACACTTTGTTATCAAATGAGTCGGTATCTTACTAGACCCCATATGCATTGGCATGAGGAGAGAGAGGAAAGGAAGGAGAGGAAAAAGAAGAAGGAAAGAGGAAAATCCTGACTGATGGCCGGATTAATCACATTTCATGAAACTAGGAGGCTTGCTCTGTGGAATCTGGAAGACCTGTGTGCCATTTTCAAAACCACATTTCAAGCTTTTGAGCTTCTAAAAATACATTTCAAAAAACATCCCGACTCTAAGAGACCAAGAGAACCCTGACTAAATTGGAAAAATAATTTCAAACATCTCCTAAACTTGTAACACCACCAACTCTTCATTCATGCTTCTTTTGTATTAATGCCAAAGAGTAAGAGTGATTCATTTTAAAGAGGTTCATTATAAAAAAATATGTAATATATTTTCATATCTATTTCATATGTAAGTGAAAATTAAGGACTGGATAAATAACAATCGTAAGGAGAGGAAAAATGAAGCAAAGCATGATGTAAAGCAACAAGGAATTAGATGAGGGAAAAAACCCAAATGATGACACATAGAAGACAAAAGGATGGAAACAGAACAAACCTCAGAGAAAACATTTTCTTCGGGTAGCTGTGAACACCCCTTTTCATTCTGCGTGTTCTCTGATCGAAAGATGACGAGTACGGATGAATGTATCGTTGCCAGAGAAGATTAAAAAGTGTAATTCCAAGTATATAAAATAGGTTGTGATACAACACAGATAAATGTGACTAAAATAATACATTTATACTTAGGTATGACTATATATATATCTCATTATAGTACTTTAAAATTGTTTACCATACCACCCCACCCATTAATTTCCTTGTAGTGCAGCCACAGTCCACCAGTCCAGTTCACTTTTCCTTCCCATCACGCTCCAGTAGCTCCAGTGCCTGTTGTGCTCTGCCATAGAGTGTCAGTCTTTCCCGGAAGGCACAGAACCCTGCTCACACCCGTTTTTATTCGCACCTACTTCTTTGTTGTTCGGGGGTTTTTTTCTCCATGGCTCTCATACATACAGTAATGTATAAATGCTACATATTTATCTGATTATCAATGTTTGCTAGAAAAATGTAATCACAGTTTAATAGCGTGCCATTGAGGAAACAAGCGAGGAGAGGAGATAATGAGGCACCTTCATCTATGTAAACAATTCAGAGGGGTTAAAAAGCAATTACATGGGAGGTTCATTTCCCCTCCTTTCGGGCCAAGCTGTAAAAGCTTGCCACGGCAGGGCTGATAAAAATGATTACGGAGAGGTTTAAAATCTGCATTCAGATGCGCTGCTGCCGGGAAGATGCTGGAGGGCAAGAGATTGACATCTCTTAATATCTACCAGGCTGCCTGAGGAAGTTGCCCCTCCCTAGAAAACGGAAGGTTCAGGCAAGCTAGTCACGCACGTAGCTCTTCCGATGTGTTAAACATATTTTTTCTCTCAGGTTACATTTTGTTCCCGCTACTAAGATTAACCAGCATATTCTTTTAAGTAGATTACTTCGGGTAGATTAAGGCCATAGTTAGTGCCCTCCTGGATCCAACAGCAGCCACAAGCATCCGCACCCTCGGAGCCCATCAGAGCCCACAAGAACTGCATGAATCCACCTGCAGAGGGGGGATGGCCTCAGTTCAAAGCCGAGGAGAAAGGTGACTGACGCGGTCACTGCTGCCACTTGCTGAAACGCTGCAAGAGTGGAGGGACCATGAAAGGAAGGTAAACGATTGATGCCAATGTACATCTCCGCTGCCTGTGGCCTGTCTGCATGGGCTCTGGAGAGAGACCGGGGCTTCGAATGCCTCCGAAAGTGCCCTTTATCCTGCTGGAAAGGAGAGGAAAGAAAGGTCTGGCGTTTTGCTTAGCTCAGCCTCAGGATCACATGAGGGGAATCATCTTCCATTTGAAGTGCCTGTGAAATCAGCGGGATGCTCAAGCATCTTGAGATAAGGTGAAGACTCTATTATGGCCTTTTAACTTTTGCCGCAATTTATATTTAGGTCATTTGAGCCAACTGCATGCGTGCTGCCTTTGTTGACAGTAGCTGCAGATACTTCAGTTTCTAAATGCTAGAATTAGGGGGGGTGTTCTCTGCATGAAAATAAAGTCACCAAATCATGGGAAAGTTTCTTGCACCAGGAGCTCAGCATAAGACAAGAACTTCCCATATGTCTTTCATGTTTGTATATGAGAGACAAAAAGGGGTAAAGAAATGAGTAGCTGGTGGAAGACAAGGAACGGAGGAGGAGTGCCAAGAGAAGCCTGGGAAAAAAAAACCCAAGGCTGCAAAAGGGTAAAGGACATGGAACATCTCCGAGCAAAGACACATCCCAAAACCCTCCCCTGACAGCAGGAAGAGCTGCTTGTTGCTGTGGCTTGAGATTGAGGGGCAAGCAGATAAGAACCAGGTTTGAGTCCCTCACTACAAGAAAGACACTGAGGTGCTGGAGTGCATCCAAAGAAGGGTAATGAAGCTGTTGAGGGATCTAGAGCAGCAGTCTTGTGAGGAGTGGCTGAGGGTCCTGGGGTTGTTCAGCCTGGAGAAGAGGAGGCTCAGAGGAGACCTTCTTGGTCTCCACAACTCCCTGAAAGGAGGGTGGAACCAGTGGGGTCAATCTCTCCTTCCAAGAAGCGACAGGACAAGAGGAAATGGCCTCAGGTTGCCCCAGGGGAGGTTTAGGTTGGACATGAGGAAAAAATGTCTTCCCTACAAGAGTTGTCAAGGTCTGGCCCGGGCTGCCCAGGGCAGTGGTGGAGTCCCCATCCCCGGAGGGGTTCCAAAGCCGTGGAGATGTGGTGCTGAGGGACATGGTTTAGCGGTGACCTGGCAGCGCTGGAGTAACGGCCGGACTGGCACACCTTCAGAGGTGTCTCCCCAGGCGCGCCCCCGCCGCCATGGCTTTCCCAGCAGGCAGCTGTCCGCCCGCTGTGTTTCGCGGTCCCCGCCCCCCTCGCCTGTAACCCCCGTTGGGCAGCTCCACCGCCAGCCGCCTGGGGGCGCCGCGCAGGCGCCGGCACAACGGCCGCTCTGGGACTTCCGCCTCATTGGTGCTGACGGCGGCGGCCCGAGCGTTAACGGCGGCCTCGGCGGCGGCAGCGTTAGCGGAGGCCTCGGTTGCAGCGGCGGCTTCTGCCCCTTCCCCGCCGCACCATGCCCACCGTGGAGGAGCTTTACCGCAACTACGGCATCCTGGCGGACGCCACCGAGACGGCGGGCCAGGTGCGGCGTGGCTGCGGCCTGCAAGGCCTCGCTAGGCCTCGGGCTTGAGTAGCGCGGCGGCGGCGGCTACGCCGCGGGGAGACCGGGGCAGGGAAGGTTGAGGCGGGGCGGGCGAGGGGAGAGCGGGATGGGATGCCGCCGGAGGTGCTGCTCGCCCCACCGGACAACCGGCTAGGCCCCGCGGCTCTTCTCGGTGTAGGTGTCCTCACGACGCGGGGAGGGGGGCGGGTACAGATGAGCTTCGCGCCTGCGGGTCTGCAGGGACGATAGCCGTGCTTGTCGCTTTTGTGATACCCTTCTTCTCGGGCCCTGTCGGCAGCTCTCCTTTTAATTGTCGCGTCGCGGATATTAAACGAGTTGTTAGTTAGAGTCAGGCTGCTTTTTGCGTTGGGAGCGGGGAGTTTCGCTGCTGAATTCAGCCCTTAAAGACGTCACCGGTGGTCGTGCAGTTCTGATACAGCGCGCTTCTGGCAGGCTCTCTTGCTGAGAAGCTTGTTGGAGGAAGGGGAAGTCTGCTAGGGTTTGATAACTACCTATAATCCCTTTTGTTTTTCTCAGGCAACAATGGAAGGTCGATCTTCAGGGCTAAAAGAGATTTTTACCTGTAAAATCCTGGCAAGATCTGCTGTTTGTTTATAGTCTTATTCAAAGAAGAGAATGACTTGATGTATTACCAATACAAAATATTATGATTAGTTAAAACTAGGTTTTGGGTTGCATTAGGCTCAGCAGTTACTAGGAGATTTTGTGTTTATAGTATGCAGTAGTAAGTAGGAAAGTAGCTTTGCACATACCTAGCTGTGGATTGTAAGCTAGATACTACTACGCAAGGTTATTTGGAAAGTTGTTTAAGAGAACAAATAGAATGGTGGTTGTTGGGTTGAGTTTTTAAAAGATTTTGTTTTCATTCAATTCCCCTCACTTTGCTGGTGTGTTTATGCCCTGGTGATACAAAAAAGTCCTTGCAGGCAGTCCTGCAAGAGCATAATCTCAGAGCTAACTGAGAAATGGAATTAAAATGTTGGGAACTGTGAAGGGAGGTGCAGAAAAAGACCGATGCCGTTACTGTGCCATTTTACAAATACCTAGCCCAGCACTGTGTGAGAACCTATGAGGGCAAGTTGGGGATGCTGTTTCCTGATAAACTCTCCCAGCTTTGCCTCTTTCCAGCTTGTGGGCTTCAAGACCCAGAGGCAGTGTCATTGTAATGAGCATATCTTGTCAGATTGTTCTTCGGGAAACATTTCTGATGCTTTTTTTTTTTTTTTCCAACTGATATTTCTGGCGTACGAACATTCTGTGGCAAAATGTTCCACTTGTTCCGTGACCTTTGCAAAGGACTTATCTCCTTTGAACTTGTCATTTCGTAATCTCTCTTGACGTCTCCAATTCTTGCATCGAGAAGCCACAAGTAATCCTTCCCCATTCATCAGTTTTATCCTACGTGTTACTTTATTAGCTCTTAAAACCCTTATGAATGTGATCTCTTGCTACAAAAAATCAGTCGCCTTCTCTCAAAAAAGTAACTTGGAACATGAGAAGAAGAGCAAGGTGACAACCAGACATTAAGAGGAGTCATTTAAAAGACCAAAAGTATTAAGCTTAGAAAAGAGTGTTTCAGCTGAGAAAGGGGCTCAGGAATGATGAGTCTACCTCGTGTGTGGGGGGAAGGTGAGAATGGGGGGAAAAAAAGCCAACTATTAGGAAGCAGGCTTAAAGTAGAGGAAGATGAACTTTTCTCCATAACGCATTGTGGAAGCTTGTCACAGGACGTTACAGAGCATGAATTCATTCAGGAACTAATCTAAAGAAATTAATGGGTGAATGGTCAATTAGCTATTATTGTTGCTGAGGTGTGCATTTCTGTATTTCAACTGGAAATGTCTTTATTACTATTTTTTTTGTCTAGTGTCTGTTAGCAGCTCTTTTAAGAGCTGTGTTTTATCTGAGATTAACTGCTTGAGTAGGTGCTGACAGTGCTTTAGCTCACGATACATTAAAAATCATCTGTGATCCATTTGAGAGGTACAGTTGTTGGGAAAGGTAACCTCTACTCGAGAAACAATAAACAAGCAGACAGAAGGCAGAAAATCCTTGAAAAAGGGAAAGACAAGGAAAAAACTTGCCCAAGTTCAGTGAAGGTAATCATGTAATTCCTGGAGTCCACGCTAATCTAATCGCAAGTGGTGTGCAAGAGCTGTTAGCCTTAGGGCTGGCAGGTTGAAGGGCAGACACTTGGAAGAGTCAGAGAAAACAGAGTAACAGTAAAAAACAGCCAATAGAGGCAAATTTTAGTACATTGGCCACGATTCTATTGATCCAAGAGATAAAATTATTTCTTTGTACGAGGCTTGTGTAATATAGTTCACTTAAATAGCTGAAGTGAATGCAAGAGAAAAAAACTCCTGTTGTTGTCATGAGAATACCCCAAGATTTTTCTGTTCATGTCTTTTGGTTTTCTTTTTTCAGCACAAGGATGCATACCAGGCAATCTTGGATGGCGTGAAGGGAGGTGCCAAGGAGAAGAGACTTGCAGCCCAGTTTATTCCCAAGTTCTTCAAGCATTTTCCTGAGCTAGCCGACTCGGCTATCAACGCTCAGTTGGACCTCTGTGAGGATGAAGATGTTTCTGTAAGAACAAGAACCTTGTAGCAAGTTGATAAGTTGAATTTATATTTTCTTCTATCTTGTTGGGTTCTTGGTTGGGTTTTTTTATAGCCTCTGTCTTTTGGGAGAGGAAAGTTGGTCTTCAGAAAACTTAAGAACACTTAGTTATATTCCTAGAGTATAAGAACCTATTGTGTGGTTGTATGGGAAGATATATCAGTTTTCATTTCTCTTTTTCACTCCCGTGATTGATCAAGGGAATAGCTCCGTAGAAAGCAATTTAGTTAAAAGTTTGAGTATCTGTTATGTTGGGGCTTTTTTCTTTCAAAAAGCACTTTATGGTAATTGATTCTAACAAATCCTGCTGGGAGGCAAAGAAAATTTTGTTCACACCTTAGAATCGTGGGGATGTGATTCTGAATGTATCATTCTTGCAGAAGTCTTGGGATGCTTCATGCTGCTTCTGTGGTGTTGATAGAAGCTGTACCTTTGAAGCATCTTTGGTTATTAGATAGGAAATAATTTGGGCAGATCATTCAAGGATGCTTGTCAGTGCTGGGAACAAAACCTAGAGCTTATCGTGCTGTGTGCACAACTAAAACTGTCCTTTCTCTTAGAAAATAATACTGCATAATAATGCAGATTCCATGGGTGATTTTGTGAACAGGGATGCTATTTGATTTTGGTTCTTCTCCAGTGTTGCTTAGATCTAAGAAAAAATATATTCATTTCTTCATAAATACGTCGTAACAGTTTCATAGCAGAAAAAGGAAGTTTGGAGAGCCGTTAAAGTCTGGAACTTGGACATGACTTTCTGAATATGAGACTTGTTTTAAAAGAATACATGGTTATTTTCTCAAATTTGGCTGATTTTTCTGCCAAACTTAGACAGTTGAGTTGCCTTTTCTGTAACCAACTTTTTATTTCCATGATCCTGACAATTTTGACAGATCCGGAGACAAGCGATCAAGGAATTGCCTCAGTTTGCCACTGGAGATAATCTTCCTCGGGTAGCAGACATACTAACCCAGCTTCTACAGTCAGGTAGGAGACGGTGGCGGTTTCCTGGCTGATCTCCTTGTGACACACCTAGTTTTGCTCTGTAAAATGTTTTCTGTTGATTCATGATTTGTTGCAGAGCAGTCTGTCCCAGTGCCAGTCACATCCCGCTTCTGCTCTTTACACCCCCCCTTTACATTTGCTGTACAATTTGCTGCTACTTCTGCTGAAAGGCTGCCAATTATCCTAATCTAAATCTTTGTTTTGACTATAACCATTTTTTTTCATTCAGGTTCTCTGAAAGCATTTGTATCAAAAGGGGGGGGGGGGGGAAAAAAAACCAAACCCCCCCTAGTTATGGCCGGCACCAAATTGCCTTCCAAAAAAGAGTACTTGGGAACTTTATAAATCCTGAAGGCATTTTCTTCCATAAAGTGCATTTGTGGTACAAAATACTTAATTCCAAATTTGATACACAATATGTTTTGTTGGGTTTTTTAAATCTCAGTAAATTTGTGAGCGCTAAATATTAGATATTGAAATTTTTGTTAAAAATACGTGATTAAGCCTCTAGGCTTTTTTTTTTTGTTAGTTTGAGACTTGCATGTTTGTCCATTTAGTTCGAGAGGAAAATTGCTTCTCCCACCTAGAAATACTGTAGATTACTTGAGAGTTTAAAAAGAAATAAGTATGTGTTTTACCTTTAATTTAGTAGAGGGCAGTGTGTTTATTAAGCTGTTCCTTAAAATGACTAAATTTATTGATTAATAACTTCAAGTTTTCAGTCCTGTCAGATTTGTAATGTTATAAAGTTTTAGCAGTGAGACTGAAGTGGCTTTTTGTTTTGCTTCCATCTTTCATGATCATGCCTTAGTCTAGCAGTGACTAAAAATACAACTGATGTTCTTTATAATTGAATGCTGAGGATAGAATCCTTCTTGTGTAATACCAGAAATCTTTCTTTGTCTTTCTGCTCTTATGTTTGCATTTCAAGTATATACATATTGGGGTTTGTTTTGTTTTGGTTTTTTTCTCTCTTCAGATGATTCTGCAGAATTCAATTTGGTGAACAATGCTTTGCTCAGTATATTTAAGATGGATGCTAAAGGTAAAGGACACATTTTTCTATAAATGTCTTTTATTAATACTTCCCAATCTCTAGCAGAATGAGAACAAGACTCAATTTTGTATCTTCTTAGTACAATGCAAAAGTTAAAGACACACAGTGATTGTTTAGTTTTACAAATGATACTGAACTTGTCAATAATTGTGGATCTGAATTATACACACCAGTAAAAGAATGTGGATTCTTATGTCAAGCTACAGAAAAATTGTAAGGGTTTTTTTTTTGTTGTTGTTCTTAAAAGTTAGTATAGCAGTTACTTTAAAAAGTGTCATGGAGTCTTAGAGGAGGAAACTTCTTTATTCTGCAGAGAAGGTTCAGATCTCAAATTAAAAAATAATTTGCATTACCTGATGTATTCTTTATTCAGGGACTTTGGGGGGCTTATTCAGTCAAATTCTTCAGGGAGAGGATATTGTGAGAGAGCGAGCCATCAAGTTCCTCTCCACAAAACTGAAAACGCTGCCTGAGGAGGTGATGACCAAGGAAGTTGAAGAGTTCATATTGACTGAATCAAAGAAGGTGAGTGTAATTGTCCTCAACATGAAATTGTTGTTTGGTTGGTTTGGAAGTTTTTTTGTGTGTGTTTGTTTATCTGTTTGGAACCTGCCATTTCCATTTTGTATCATCTTGTCCCACCACAGTAAAAGAACCTGTCTCTTACTCTTGGTAGCTTGCTCTTAATTTTTGAAAAATTAGTGTTCAGTCGCTTCACCCCTTCCTGACTTTGTTCCTTTAGGCTGAAGGAGCCCAGTTTCCTTAGATTCTTCTCGCTGGTCATGTGCTCTAGACAGTGATCATCTTGTTGGCTGTTCTTTATAAAGCTTTTCAACAACCTCCTTGTACTGGAGGGTCCAACACTAAGTGCAATGTTCCAGATACAGTCTAATGAGGATTCTCCTTTGCTGTACCTCAATCCCTTTGCTTCCCCCAGTTTACTGTCTCTGCTCCTGTCGGGGACCAGGACACTATTCATCACCCATGGAACACTGCTGACATGTTTAGCTCACTGTCCCCCAGAATGCTTCGAGACTTTTAGGCAGAGCTGTTCCCCAGTCAGTAAGTCCCCAGCATGTGCTGAAGCAGGAAAGTTAGTTCATCCCAGGTGCAGGACTTTGCATTTGTCTTTACATTTCATGAGATTCCTGTGCATTTGCCAAGCCGAGAGAGACACGTTTATTAAGGTAATCAATGAGGAGTACATACTCCTTTAACATGTATTATGCTTGAAACATATGTTTTGTTAGGTAAGGAATTTATTCTTAAGGTTAGAGTTCAAGAAAAATGTCTCCTATGCACGACTTGATGGTGGTTACTTTAACTTGGAGGTGCATCCAATTATACTGCATGTTTTCATGCGCTCACAGAATCACAGAATGTTAAGGGTTGGAAGGACCTCGAAAGCTCATCTAGTCCAACCCCCCTGCCAGAGCAGGACCACCTAGAGCAGGTCACACAGGAACGCGTCCAGGCGGGTTTTAAATGTCTCCAGAGAAGGAGACTCCACAACCCCTTTGGGCAGCCTGTTCCAGAGCTCCATCACCCTCACTGTGGAAAAGTTTTTTCTTATGTTTCTGTGGAACCTCTTATGCTCCAGCTTACACCCATTGCCCCTTGTCCTATCATTGGACATAACAGAGAAGAGCCTGGCTCCATCCTCCTGACACTCGCCTGTGGAAGAGTAAGAACAGGGCAAGTGTATATGCTGCTGTTTCCAATAAACGTCCCTTGTTAAATAATTTAGGTCAATATACAGAAATCATAGAAACTGACTTAAGTTAGTGCTGAGAAAGCTGTAGGTTTATTCTGTTTTGTTCACCAATGCACCTGAAGCCCAGGTAAATTTGATAAGGCAAATCACAGGCGGTGGTGCCTATCCAGGCTGTAGGCAGTGCTGCATATAAGGAGTTGGAGATACCTGAAGTGGAGCTGACTCCAGGGACGGACAGGATGTCACTGCTGATCTGTTATGTCCTTTAGGTCACAGGGTGGATTTGGATGGGTCTGGAACCTATGAAAAAGGTGCTATTAGTATGTTTCTTGACCTAGTGTGCTTGCTCACATGCTGTCCCTTTAGCCTTCCCTAAGACTACTAGCTATGCAAGTACTTCTGGTCCACGTTTTTCATTTGCACATGTGCAACTTTTGAAGCAGTCCAGCTCACGTGCAGACTCTAGACTACCAAGAGCTTCAGGGATAGTGGACTTGCCTAATAAGATCTCTGTCTCTCTGTAAAAGAAATCATGCCAGAGATACACTCAGCATGTTAAGTCAAACACATACTGAAAATACCAGAATTAAAGATGTCCTTCCAAGCTTAATGCTGACCCTTCAATGCCACTTCATTATGGTGCACTCATTAATTATGTGATCACATGCTGTTTTTTCCAGATGCCCCATTGCATCATTTCTCATTACTAAGTTTAGTAATCAGCTGATAGCAAGTTCTATAGAGGAAAACACAGATGGGAAAGGTTAATATTCAACTGGTTTTAGTAGGTCAAATTTGAGCAGATGCAACTGGTCACAGCAAATGCTGCTGCTTGAACTCCCCTCCTGCGACATTTCCAGTCTCTGTTACACAACCTGGAGATGCAAAAGCTCCTAGAAGCACCACAGATGGGTTTTAACAATGAAGAGAGATGGGAAATTTAAATAAGGAGGTTGTGGGGAGACATAGATGAAATGCCTACATAGATTTGGGGAAAGAAAAGGCAGCGTCATGCAGCAGCTGTTCTTTCCTATAACCAGGAATAGTGTCTTGCATCATGCAGTACTTAGAGGAAGAACGAGACAAATCCTTCCCAGATGTGTAACGCTTTGCGTTAGGCTCAAGCTGAAAACCTTGGCTCAAACCAAATCTGAACATGAGAGAATTTAACCACTAGAGCCAAACTTTATGGCTAGCACACAGCTCTTGGGCAAATAATGATATCAAAGCATATTCTCTTCCTTTTAAATAAGGTTCAAATAAATATGGAGGTCTGTCTTTGATAAAAATTTATCAAGATTAGTGTATCTTAATTAGCTTCCATCTTCCTAAAGGAAAAAAAATTAATTAGGTGGTATAGTCCTTAATTCACCTTGCTAGAAAGGACCATCTTTGAGTGCCTGACCTGTTACAGATGTGTCACTTTTTAACATAACTCAGCCTGGCTTAACACATCTTTATAGGATATAATGACCTGGTGTGAAAGAAAAGAGTCATCCTTTTGGACTAGCCTTTAAATCCAATAATATTGATATATAAAAAATACTGGGAAAAAAACCCCCAAAAACATTACAAGTGTATTGTAGGAATGAGATGTATTAGATCAGCTATTTGTCAGGTGGTGTAATCTGATGGTCCCAAAGGTCAATGATGTTTTTCGGTAGTGGTGAAACTCCTGTCAGTCTTCAGTCGTTGCTGTTCCTGAGGTGCCAGAGGTTAGGATGCTTGAATAATTAGATTAGACAAAATCTAGCAACTTTCAAAACTCCACAGAGCTAATTATTCACTTTGTCTTGGCACAGTAGATATTTCATAGTTATTATAAAAAATGATCAGGTTTTTGGGTGGTCACAAAGTTGTGGAATTAACAATCATGCCAGAGGTCTCACTTGGCTTCAGCCGTGTAAATTGTTGTGCATATGTGACTATTTGGTGGTTAATGTGGATCAGCTTGGCAGTCTCAGTCCCAGACACAGTGGTGGCCAGGTGGCAACAGCAGAGCAAGGAAGGCTTGGAAGAGCACTGAATTTGGGGTGTCCTGTGTCAAAGTTTTGGCTGCAGATCTTCTTGAGCTGGAAGTGAGCAAGCTTGGAAATTAACCTGTGTTGCTTTCACTGTCTGCAAAGACCTGCATCGCTCCTGCACTTCTCATAGTGGACTGTGACCAGATGGGGATAAAAAGACTCAGTCTCATATCTAGAATCAGCCCCAGGAGGTGCTGGGGGCAGGGCCAGGCATAGTGGGAGGCTTCCCTCAGACACTGCTTTCCCCGCGTCTCTTTTTAGCACTCATCAGAGGGATTGACTTCTCCAAGTGATGTCAGCTAGGCATAGCCTACCACGCTCAGCTGGACTGGAAATATTTTGAGAATTTTTACTGTACCCTTAAGGGAAATAACTACATGAGTTCTTTGGCCTTACATGGCCTGATCATAGAGCTACTCATAGGCCTTCATAATTTCAACTTCATCATGATGCTCTGAAATAGACAATCCACAGTTTATAACCAGGGGATCTCAGGCAGAAGGTGAGTCAGGTGGTATGGCCAAGGGTCCCTGGGAAGCTGGTGGTGGGATTTGGTGGTGAGGAGACCATCCTCACATCCCATGAGAAGCAGATAAAGGCCTGTTAGTCGTTAACTGGAGTTTATCGTAGCTGATGGCACCGCTCCATCTTCTTCACTAGGACCCTGCTGCAAAGCCTAGCGGTGCCATTGGAAAGGATCCTGCTCGCATGATGGGCTGTTGGCCAGTTCTCTGTGCTCTGCCGCCAAATGTTAGTTTGCAAATGCAGTTTACGATTTCCTCTCTCTTCACTTACCCCCACCAAGGGCTCGGCTGAATACAGCAATAAGGAAGCAAGGAGGGTCAAGTTTATAAATGACTGTGGGAAGTTTGGTTTCCATGGCTGCCAGCAATTACTGTGCAGACTCAGATGAGTGGAGATTACAGCCCAGGGCTGCTATTTTGCGTGCTGGCAAGACACAATAACAAATGACAAACTTAATTCACTGCTGCAGCAGGGAGGAGGCATCTCACTCTGTGAACCTGGGGCTTATCTTACAGGAGAAGCAGCTCTAAGTGGATTTCTCCTTTTTCTGGCCGTGCTGATGCCAGCTAATGCATATTCTTCAGTCACTAGCATCATCTCACCTCGGAGATCTTAAGTCTATTAGTCACTCACCCTTTCTATTTCTGGACCTGGGAATTGTTAAGCAAATAAGAAAATCTAGCCCCCAGAGTGGGCTTAGAGGTCAGCCTTATTTTTGTTTTAATTTTTTTTTTCCCAAAGGATCTAATGATCTCTTTGCTAATTGAAATACAGAATAAATAGTTGCTTGGCTAAGATGCAGGGTGGCAGCTTGCATTCCACAGGGGCTGGGAGCTCACCTCTCTCCAGAACATTTCCACATGCTGCCTACCATCAAAGCAGAAGCCATGGACCTTATGTATAAGATTACAAGTCCACACTGTGGAGCCATTTATTATTAGTAGTAATCAATTAATAATATACAACCATCTGTACTAGCTCAAGTTGGTATCATAGCTTAAACTACAGTAAGGGGTGTGCACTTAGGCAGTGCATGGTGCACATTAGTATCCCCAGCAGGAAGGTTTTGTGAGAGCATCTCCAGCTATTTTGAGCCCTTCCTGGTGCCTCTGAGGCAAAAGAAGCCATTTGGGGCAAAAGAGAAACTTTGCAGTCTGCTCAGTACTGAGCAGACACAATAATAAAAGCTATAACTATAAAGTGAGTTGGTACTCAGGCAGCACTTTTCAACTGTTACCGTAGTTGTTGTTGCAATGTCGTGACACAGCAGACAAGTAAATGTTCCTTTCCAATAGGCACAGGAGATAAATACGGGGAGTAAAGTTATGCATCAACAACCAGCTTCAGAGACAGGTATGACTCAGCAAGTAGCTACTCCACTGAAAGCAATGGTACTTTTACTATTGATGCCTTCCTCTCTGTTGGATGACAAAAGATGGTGGTCAGATCACCTGCGCAGCCATCACTCTGATAAACTGAGCAGTTTGGCTCTTGGAGTCGTGACCTGGAAAACAGGTTTTCAAATCCTGGGACCATTGTCCCAGATCTTCTCTGGAGCAACTCCAACACATCAAACTGTTTCTTGAGCTGAGTAGTTTGGTGTGATTGCACCAGTTTCAAAGTAAAGGTGAAATTATCTCCTTACTGTCCTCAGAGGTGGCCTTCATCAGGTGTTCCATCAGATGTTTTGGTGACAGTATCACACTTGATATTTGTACTTGACTAACTGGGATTTGTAACTCATTTTTGAAGACATTCCTGCCTCTTCCCTATCCTACAGGTACCACCTATATTTTCTATACAGGTACCACCTATATTTTCTGTTCCTGGATATGTTCACTTCACATATAACTGAACTGAAACACATATAGTTCTGCCATACTTGCTTCTGCCAAGTTCACCAAGATACTACAAAGTTGTTTGTAACAGTGATCATAGAACCATAGAATCATAGAATGTTAGGAGTTGGAAGGGACCTCTGAAGACCGAGTCCAACACCCCTGCCTGAGCAGGATCACCCAGGACAGGCCACACACGAATGCATCCAGGCGGGTTTTGAAAGCCTCCAGAGAAGGAGACTCCACAACCTCTCTGGGCAGCCTGTTCCAGTGCTCTGTCACCCTCACAGGAAAAAAGTTTCTCCTCATGTTGAGGTGGAACCCTCTATGCTCAAGTTTATACCCATTATTCCTTCTCCAATTAATGGGCACTACAGAAAAGACATTCCTTACAATTTCCCACCCTTCCAATCTTAGTATGACAGATTTTAGTAGATCACAAATACGAATGTAAAAATACCATCATGCCACCCACCTAACGCTGTGGGACCCAACCCATAAGACAACTGCAGGATGACAGTTTTCTGTGTTCAGTCATATTTTCAGTCATCAGTCACCTTAATCCATTGGCTATGCACTCTGTTGGCTTTGTATTGTTCTAGGATTTAAATCCAGCTGGTATGTGGTACCAAGTTGAATGCTTTGGAAAATCTTAGTGTGTTTTCATCAACACTATTGACTTCATCAACTAAACTCGTAATCAAGGCAAAGAAAGATATTAAGTTCATTTGACAGGGTCTGTTTTCCATAAACCCCTGCTGATGGGCATGAATTATATCCCCCCTATTAGCTGCTCCATTATTTTACCTGGGATCAATGTTAGCCTGACAGGCCTATAATTACCTGGGTTGTCTCCTTTACCCTTTTAAAATATTAGCTCAACACAAGCTTTCTGTCAGTCCTGTGGAAATTCCCTGCTGCTGCATGAGTTATGGAAAATTAACCTTCATAGTACATAAAGCTGTAGCCAAAGCAGCACAGGGCAGGACAAGGCTGTCTACTCTCACTCCTTGTCACTTGCCATACTCAGAAGGTGTCCCACTGCCTCCCTGGTATCATTACACATAGTCAGGCAAGTTGAACTTTGACCTCTTACCCTGTCTCCATGAGTGCAGGTCCCCTTTCCTCCCAGCACCACTACATGATGCCCATATCATAGCCCTGTCTTCCACAGAGTGGGCTTTTGGGACCAGAGCTGGTGTCTCTAGCGGAATGATGCCACCTGGGGAGCACATTCCAGCTGTGGGTGGCAGAAGCTAAGGAATTCCTCACTGAGCTGCTGGAGCACTGGACTGCTTCGACCCAAGAGGTAATAGTGTCTGGCAGTGTTGCCTCCTGCCCAGGGAGCAGCCCTGAACAAGTGTTTCACCTTTCGATGCTGAGTCTCCTGGCTGGTGAAACAGGGGTGACTATTTCTTGGCAGGGAGGTTTGTGGTCTGTACATGAGATGAGGTAAATGTTAATATATTATCTGTCTTCTGTTTTCTGTTTGTTTTCCCTTCTTTTCCCCCACCTTCTCTGCAGTCTTTTCTCTGATTCTGACTGCTTCTTAACCCTTGTCCTTGTCTGAGCTTCTGCTGCTGTTATCACACCAGGCAGCATCTGACTAAAACAAATGCATGTGCATGTAGGCACAAGGATCCACAATGTGTTGGACCACAAGATGAGTGCCGCGGCTTTCAGGCTGTGGAGCTGTTCTTCTATGTGTAGGCTGCTCTTTTAACCAATGCCAAGGTCCCCTAGGTGAGAGACAGACATCTTTTAACACATAACTAGAAATTGGCATGAGTAGCTACAACTTCAGTAAGGAGGCACGCAGCCTTATGTACAGGAAGAGTTCATAATCAATAATACCAGTAATATCATAGAGCACATACACGAGCTCCTGCTCTCTTCGTTCCTGTAAACAGAAAAAAGACTCAGCATGTACACACAGAGCATGAAGGTACTGAAAAGAAGTGCCCATGTCAAGCCAGCTTAGATATAACCCATACTTTAGTAGCTGATTTGGTTTTAGGTATGTAATTTCAGCATCTTCTTTTGATCTTCAGCATCTTCTTTTGCCTTTGGGTGCACTGCACCATCTCAACCCAAAACCAAGAAGTTTTTATTGCATGGACCCCTTATGCTAACCTCCTTCTACTTTTTCTCTGGCCTTCTGTGAAAACAGATCTGGTGTTTGGAGGAAAAAAGATCTCAAGGGTTACTGGCCTTTGCTTCCAAAAGTCGTCTTAGTTGAGAAAGGAGAAAGAGTAAAAAAAAAGTTACAGAGCCAAGAAATTAGGAAGGAAATATGTCAGTGTAGAATTTTTACTCATGGACTATTGACAAGGGACACAGTCAGTGCAGTATCAGGGAGTGATCATCCTGTCAGGTCAATGAGATGGAAGAGACGGAGAGAACTTACTCGAATTTATGAGGACCCATGTAAGATGCTAAGCACGGCTTGCATTTGGATCTTAGTTTGCAAGCAAGTGATGTTTCTCTTCCCAACACAGGCCCCATAGAATAGTAATAAGGGAACGTTAAGGACTGAAACCAACTCAGGGTTACTTTATTAGTGTATGTGGTTATCAGGCAAAGCCTAGCACTGGGGATCCTGTTACACACCACTGCTTCCGAGTCATTACTCCAAGCTTATGAGAGGAGCACATTTCCCTCCTGGGGGACTCCAGATAATTGTTGATTTGGAGAGTGAAGATGAATGGCAACGCTGAACCGCACACACACAACACACACACAAAACGTCAGACTTTACTCCCTCTGCTTTAATGTAGATGCATCAAGAAGAGGCTGAGTCATTGATTTCCCTCTCTGGGATGAACCCTGAAGAATAGGTGGGCACTGACACACAATTTGTTTCTCTGTCTTTCTGATAGCAAATAAATGAAGCAGCAATGAGAACAGCACTGAAGCCACTCATCGACCATAAAGGACCCACCCTAGCATACAAGGCAGAGCGCTGGGATAAGGACACAATGCACCCCAGGGAAGGTGGTATTGTGGCATTAACTCTTGCTTGTCTGCAGGAAAACAAGCCTGACCTGAAACTGGAGTCACTTAGTAATTTAACTCCCAGTTTGAGCTGAGGGCGTTGGTATTTACTGGAAGGCAGCAAAGTCCTAAGACCTGACACACCAGTCCATACTAGCCTTGCTTAGAGAGGAAGGAGATGCTACCTTACTTGTAGCTCCCAGTGTAAAGCAAACTCCAGGAAAAGTTTCCATAGGTGCAGATCTAGTAAGAAAGGGCTGAAATCCTTTATCTATGCTGGCTCCAGAGGCACAGGGAAGTGAGTTCATGTAGCTCAGCGGCTTTAAGGAGGTCACATGAGACAAGAAGTTTTATTTCCCTCCTGCACTAAGCCGGGAACACCTAAGCTCAGTCAGTTTTATGGCAGCTTGGCTGATGAGTGGTCATTCCATTTCTGGTGGCCACTCTGCCACAGATGTACTGTAGATATACTGCTCATCCTACCGCTGCTTTAAAGGAGAGGGAATCAGGATGTGTGAAAGAAAGAAGAGAAGCAGCAGTGTTGTTGGTGCCCACAATTCCTGCGGGCAGCAGGGTGCTGGCTTATCAGTGATTCTTCACTGGGAGAAGGACCAGCTTCTTCCTTCTCAGATTACTGCTCAGTCAAAAGAAAATTACCTCTTTTTAAGAAATTCAAAGCCATTTCCTTCTACGGCATTTCTCCATTCCCTGTATTTAACCTCCACTTATGGACATCCAAGCAACAATGGCCTTTTTCTGTCACTAGCACATCCCAGAATGTCCAGGGACTACTTTGGCCTGCCATGAAAGTGAAGTCAGCTTTAAATACACTCCAGACAGGCACCAGGAAACGTGCATGCTGCGAAAGCCACACAGCTACTGGTATCCAAAATAGTTAGGCAGCAGTGGTGTCTGCAACACAGACATCTCCAGAAGAATAGAGCCCACCTTGCCCATGGCCATTTTACAGCTGGGACTCCTTTAGGTCAGAATTAGCTCCTCTTGGAGTAACATTCATGTATGATGCAGTATCTGTATGCATGACTGTGTGAGACCCTAATTGTACCAGCAGTTGTTGAAAAATGCCCAGACAAGGCCCAGACAAGGGCCAGCCCTCTGTTTTTCAGGTCCAGTGCAGGCCATTTAAAGCTTGAAAACATGAAGTCCAGTAGGATATTCACTTCTACCACCACGGCTTGCAATGCACCCCAGCCTGTTGAGGTATGCAGAGCCCTGGCAGGTCTTGCTGCCTCAGGCTTGATTCCTGCTGGTCCATCACAGTCAGTGCCTCTTTAGTGACCTGGTGATGACAGGGCAAGAAGGGAGGAACAATTTCTCACTGCCTTAATGCAAACAGCAAAGAAAAATGGAAAAAATGTGAAAAATCCTTTGACAGCTTGTCTTTAATTACAGAGCATTAGCTCTGTGAAGTAACCTTGACTAAGCAGAGTGGTCCTTCTGGGGTACAAATATCTCTTGCTGTCTGTGCTGTTTGTCCAGGAGCTGGAAGGAATGCCAGTAAGTCATCAGGAAATGCAATGTTCTCACAGACCCAGAGGTACCTTAATTTCCATAATAATATTGTTTTCTTCTCTTAATTATTCATCTTCCTAGATGAATATAGTCTTTAAAAATGTATTAAGTAGAGCTGTTCTGCCCTGAAAGAAAGAATAATAGTAAAACTTTGTCTTGTAGCTGCCGAAGGCTTTATCCCACAGCAAGATGTTTGAAGGAGAAAGAATAACCTAACAAATAAGGTATTGCATAGGGACTTCAGGAGCCTCACTTCTGTTCTTGACCGTGCCATAGGTGTCTGTTGTCACCACTACTGTCTCACCATCTATCTGTGGTGCAGAACAAGATGTATTTCCCTGGTGCATGCTTTCTTTTGAGGCTTTAATGTTCTTGGCTCTTACTCTGCAGAGGAGACAGTGATCCAGGGTATTGGTGTTACATGGGGGGACTTAATTGCTGTTGAAATACATATAGTAACATAGGGAGCATTGATGCTGATTTGGAGAGGGTCTGGGAAACAGATGTAACTGCATTGTGGGGGTTTTCTAGCCATTTTTCAGGTGATGCTGGCTGTCATCAGTCTCTAAGGCAATGTTCCAATGCTGTCATAAAAATAAATCCCTGGCTCTTAAGGTAAAAAATCAGTGTCTCTTAGCTGTGGTCTCAGACACGCTCAGATATGTCCTGAGAGAGACACTACCTGATGGCAGCCTTCTCCCTCCTGTAATGCCAAGCTCCAGGAGAGGCATCAGAGAGCAAGCACAAAGATTATCCTTAACGGAATTCTGTACTGGTATAAATAATAATCCAAACAAGTAACATGGTAGTTTGCTCACAGACTCCCCCTGAAATAAAATCTGCATGGTTCAGGTAGGGGAAAGGAGGCAGAAAGCTTAAGGAATGGATGCCGGTGAGCACACAGGCCGGGAGCGAAGCAGGAGCAGCGCTCAGACGGACCCTTGCGCGCGCTCGCTCCTCTGCACCGGCTGTTTGGCAGCGCAGTTCCTCCCCTTAGGCAGAGCAGAATCCCCCCCGCTGGGATTGTTTAAACTTACTTTGCAAAACTCATCTATTCCAAATGACTACCCAAAGCAATCATTTACATGCAACCGAGTGTTGTCTCAGAAGTAATTTACCTCTGATTACTTTTAGAATGTGCATTCTAGTCCTGTGCAGCTGCACAGCGTTACATGTTAATCAGCTCTACACTTTGGAGAGGAAAGTTTAACTAGCCCGACACAATCCAGACCCCCTCGCCAGTGGGAAATAATCTGATTATTCCATAAGATAATCATTATTCCTCTGCAGAAAGGTCTTATCCCCTGTTACACTCAAGGATATCCATCATCCCAGCGTGAAAGGAGCAGGCCACTAGGTGGAAGTGTTGGCTGAACAAGCTCAGGAGATGGCAAGCGAAGTCAGAGAGGGGAAAATCCTGGGTTACTGGCTTGCTTTCCTTTTAGGAACATCTGTGCTCGCAGGCCAGACTCACACTCGATCTGTTCATGGAAGGCCCCTTTGGAGGAGGCGAACTGTCATTTTGCTGGTGCGTTGTTTTACGACTTGCTGTTGATTAAAATAAACAGAGAAACTGCAACTTAAATCGAGGTCAGTAAACACCTCCTTGAGGCAGTCCCATAATAAGGAAGCTGATACCAAGAAACTTTGGTAACCACGGAGTTCCCGCTGACCTCGGTGGCTGTGAAAAATACGGCTGTTCATTCGAGTGCCTCAAAAAAATATAAAACCAACCAACCCAACCCCCCTTTGGCTTTAGGGACCTGTGGCAATCCTGGCCTGCCACGTTACCCTGGTACCTGCTTATGCCCTATTTTGCCGCAACTTGAAATTTCTGGGGAAAATGAGCTTTTGTCCAATGGTGAGACAATTTTGGCTGAAGAAAAGCTGGTGCAGCTACAGGAAGAGCTGCAGAGGTGTGGTGTCAGCCTGACACCTCAGCCTTGCTGCGATGAAGGGGGTGACCTGGGGGTACATGCTGCCTTCAGCGGTGTGAGGAAGACTGATCGCAACAGGGATGCTGAGCACTGCGACTGCAGCCTGCCCGTCCTGTGTGAGTGATGGGTGCTTGTCACATGTAGAGACAGGGACTCATGGGCAATGGGGCAGCTTGGCTCAGACACCGGAGAGTGCTGTTAAACCTGTGTGACATGAAATTTCCTTCCTCCAGGTTGCAGCCTGAGTGTCTCTGCAGCCAGAAAGAAAAGGTTTACCAGTGGAGGGTGGTGTTCCTGCATGAGAAACTGCTGCTTTCCTTCTGTATTTACTCTCCCAATAGTTCCCACTTAATTAAAACACTCCAGCAACAATAAATACTTGGGTGTGCAGTCTCGCTCGTTAGCTGCCTTACATAGTGGGGTTCAGAGGGCTGCTGCATTTCTGTGCTCTGCGGTGGCCGCGCGGCACACACCGTACCCACCGCTTCCCTGTACTGCCTTCTCAGTCTGCCTGAGCATGAGGAGCTTGTACCTAAGGGGAGCATAAGTGAGACCTGAAAGGATGGGGGATTAATCTGGAGGACTGTGGCACATCTCAGTGTACTGTATGTATGCAGTATGGATACGGCAGTGTGATAGCTTTGTAAATCCCCCCATGCAACTCAGCTAGGATGGAGGACTGGGTGCTGAGAGTTACACACCGACTTTCTGGCAAGAGCACCTCACTGCAAACTTAAGAGAAGATGGGGGTGCTGAAAATAAGTGAATGCCTTTTAATAGCACTCGTCTAGGAAGAACTGTGAGTTAAGGGAACAAACTATGCAGACTCAGTCATATAAACCTTAGGAAGGCTCATATAAGTAGGAACTTAACAGGTTCCCCTGTGGCAGGCAGGGGCAACCCCACCGCTTTTTTTGCATTAAGGGTTGCTGGGTTTTGGGTAGCTCTTGCCAGAGAGCCTTTCAGGGGACTGGCTGGTCCTGTCACTGTGATGTTGCAGCCTCCCAGGCACTGAAGCTAAGCCAGGAGGTCAGGGCAGCCAGTTTTAGGAGACTGCAGCCTCTGGGCCACTTCTCAGAGCAGATGAATTGTGTTATTTCATACAACAGAGAGGTGACGGCTTGGGATGCAGCTAGCCAGATAATAGTGGCACAGCCATATAGCGTTTTGGATTGGGGCTTTTTTTCTACATGTTTCTGTAAGTCAAAGCTTTGCAATCTCAGGTTATTCCCTTCACTGTACACATTCAGAGACATTCAATATTACATATTAATATACCCCTTCACCAAAATGTATTTTCCTCATGCCCTTTACATTTTCATAGCATGGTCCTTGGTGGATCTTCTAACATTCATTACTTCTTAGGGTCCTCATATAGCAGCCTAAGGGAAATGCTGTAGGGAACACTAAAGAAACACACCATCTCCACACCAGCTTCTGTGCTTCTCCATATACCATCTGTTGAAACTGAAGTGTCAGGTACCAGACCTACCACTTCCTGTTGCAAGATATTTCTCCTGGGGCTGTGATGGTCTGGTTCATGATGGCAAAGTACCTCTTGTTTTCCCCACTTTGTATATCTCAGAGTGCCTAGAAAGAAGGTTGCTGGTGCACCAGGATTGGTGACCTGCAATACATCCCTAGTGCTGATTTTATTTTATATGGTGCTGTAGTCATAGAAAAAGTGATAGCTGCTACCAGAAGTGCAGCAACAGCCCCAAGTGGGAAACAGCTTCAGAACACAAAGAAAGACCATCAACTCTCAGACCTCCTGTCTTCCCTTTGCTCTATTGAAAAGTACCCTGTCTTGACAAATATGCCACAGTGTGAGCAGAGATAGTGAAAGACTTGCAGAGCTGAGGGCGTGTATTCCTGAGTCTGGCCACCCAAACTAGATTTGTGATGCCCTAGACCTCTATAGATAAAATGAAATCCCGGCTACTGCAAGAATCAGGTTAGAGGCTGAGACCATATATTCACATGGTATTTTTGGAGCCTTGGAAATCCTGGAAGCTGGAAGCCTCAGAGGCTAAGACGTCCCAATATTGGACATACTACAGACTGATATGGTAGGGAAAAGGTCCTGCTCCTGTAGTGGCTTCATCAGAGTCTCATCACCGAGGGCCCTGTGGATATAGCTGTGGTCCAAGAGGAGTGCAAGGCTCCTGCCAAAGGTCCAAAGGTGGACCAGCCAAAGAGCTAGCACTGATTTATTCCATCTGAAGATCCACCCCAAATGCATATAGTCAGTGTGCTTTTTCTTCTCCCCCAAAATGAATTTCCTTGTTTTCTGAAACAGCAAGATTAATACTTAGCACTAACTACTTTACATGTTCACTGTGCTATACAAATATTAACTAATGAATCTCATCATGACATAATTAAATCTTATTTTACAGTGATTGAATGTTATCTTACACTTTGTACAATATTGTAATTACAAAGATAGGAAAAAAAAAAGCCAAATAAATTAAATGATAGATCTAAGAGTGAGAATGACTGATAGTTTTATGGTTTCTTTTTTTTTTCCCTTCCTTATATTCAAGATGACTGGAGAATCGAGTACAGTTTTCTGAAGGCCAGGACTTGTGACCACATTGCTTCAGGAGATGAGCAGATCCAAAACCCTGTAATGGTTGTTTTTTTTGAGGGCGTCTTTTCAATGCTGGCCTTCTCCCATGTGCCTGGGACATAAACACCAGTCTGTGCCTAGTCCAGCCTGGCTCTCCCATTGTTCTCTGTAGGAACTGAAAGTAAAGGTAGACTGCAAAGGGTAGTCCTTCCTCTGACCCTGTCCCCTGACAATAAGAGTTTGCTGAGTAATAGCAAGGAGAGCACACATCATCCCACTATACAGCCTCCTTGGCTCCCTGTTCACATTTGTAGGTGTCAGACAGCCCACCACCCTCCTTCCAGGATGCCACATGGAATAGGCACCTTTGCAAGACCTGGCGCTGTGACTCCTGCACTCCTTGGCTTGATAGCAGCCCTGGAAAGCTGAATGCCAGGAGTTCGATCCAGGGAAATAGGGAGCAGGGCACTCAGCCACCTGAGGTGTTGTGTGTGGCCTGGCTTGGTGGCAACCGTCTACAGTGCCCCCCCATGCAAGGTGGCCAAAGCAGAATGTGTTTGCAGACACCCTTCTGCTTGCTGCTCCCCAGGCTGGGGTGATGAGCAAGCTGTGACAGTGAGAGCAAAGATGGCACATGAGAGGAGAGGAAAGGAAAGACTGTTATTGTAACACAGGATCACCCTCCTACAGCCTTCTCCATGTTACATGCTGTCATAAAGAGAACAACATTTGACTCCAAGGGGTTACTTATATAAATCTGTTTTCGAAAGGGAATGCATTCCTCCCTTATCTCTCCTACCTTGTTTGCCAGGGATAAAGCTCTTCTGAAGCTCCCCTCAGGACACAAGGATTGCTCTGTTGGCACAGAGCAGGTGGGGCCAAATTGCTGTTGCCAGGGCAGGATATTTGCTCTGAGGTGCCCTGCATTTGAAATACGAGGATGGGCTGCAAGCTCATTTCACCAGGGCAACAAAACCAGGGGCTCCTTGCAAATAAAGCAGTCCCATGATGCCAGTGGGGCCAGGCTCTGCTCAGTACAGGAGACAAGGAAGGGTGTACATGGCTCCAGACAACCATCTGGATATCCAGAAAGCTGCTCTGCCATGATCCAAATATCCAGTGCTCCCAGGAAAGCCAGGGGTTTCTGGGATGCTGAGAGGTGGTGTTACTTCCACTTGGCAGAGCTTTTAGCGACCCACGACTCCATGTTGGCAGCTGTTTTGTGGTGGGCAAAAAAGTGCAACAGTAAATCGGGCATGTGGTAGGCAATAGCCACAAAGGTGAAAGAAGGACACAGGTGCTTGTAGAAAGGCAACAAGACTAATTTGGTCTATAACAGGAATAGAGAAAAAGTGGAAAAGCTAGAGGAGAAGCTCAAGGATGAAAGCTAAAGAGGATGCTGAGGGTGATTGATCAGGAGTAGAAGCAACAAAGTGGTGAGGAACTGACCCAAAAATTTGCTCACACAAAACCCAGTCTAAGATTTCACTGAGAAACAAATGACAAGTAGCAAGCAGGGGAAGCAGGCATATGAGCCCTAGATGGCTTTCTGCTTCATGGAAGCCCAGGCCTCCTTTGCAGGGTGTGTGAACAGCTATGGTAAGCGTGGTAAGCCTTGGTCCCCGGTGCTGTCTAGGTATGGCTGGTGCAGGCAGCAGGAGACAGTGCCCAGTGGATCTGGTCCAAAGATGGAAGAGGTCCAGCTACATCCCAGTGTCACCTCTGGAGAAACAGGGTGCTAGTAGCTCAATGGGGAGCCTATGCTAGTGCAGCCATGCTGTTGCTAGGAGCAGACCAAGTCCTACTCAGGGCTTGGATATCCTCATGTGCCTTTGGTTTGGTTAGGTTTCCCGCTGTACTAATGAAGACACAGTGACGATGCTCCTGGGAGGTGTAAGAAGGGGTGAAGGTGCTTGTGGTGCTATCCAAGATGCCAAATCAACATTTCCCTCCTTCTACCTAGGAATGAAGTTTGTAATACACTCAGAATTTTAGTATGCTTTCTCTGCAGTGGATTAGTCCAGCTGGCCCGGAGACAACTGAAACTGTGAGGTCTCTTTCTGCCAGGTTTTAAGTCCCACTGGACCGCAGTGCTGTAATTGGGAAAGCATCCCTCTCTTTTGGATCAGGCTGCCAGTGCTGCTCTGATGGTTGCTCCTGCAGCTTGCAGGGCTGGCCTGGATTGGCGCTTTATTGCTGGGCTATATTTCTGTCCTTGTCCCTGCCCCTGCCCTGTCAGGCACATCAGACATTGTCCCTGGCATGCAGTGGGCTGAGGGGATGCCATCAGAGCATTTCTGCTCCTGCTTCCCATGGACTGGTGGACAGCCCAGGTGCCAGTGCAAACTGTGTGGCAGGACATTTTCCTCAGGAGGGGAACACTGGCCATGTTTAGTGCCACTTTGAGCACCTTTTTCATAGCCTGTAAGCCAGGCTATGAAAGCTACCGGTCACATCATTCACTTGAACTGTTCAACTGGGACACAGCTGGGAGCTACTGAGGGCATTTGGTCCCATAGCAGAGCCTGAGCTCACACCACTGCCTTGACAGGCCAGAGGAATGTAGGTCTACGCTCGTTGACATCCAGCACAGCAGCAGAGATCTGTGCTTAGCCCTTCCCATGGCTACTCTGGGTGCTACGCTGCTCTGATGGCTAGCTCTGTTCTCCTGCCCACCCAGCCACCTCACATATGCCTCCAGGCACTCTGCTGACATCTTTGTGTGGCTTCTTATTAACCCACACTATTGCACAGTATCGCAGGGAAGGTGTCAGAGCTCAGGCATCTTCCAGCCATGCATGGGACTGTGCTTGCATGCTCTGTGTGAGCAGTTAATCTGCACGTAACAGTGATGCGGAGGTGATTCTCCAGGTGTATTTTAGACACAGCTGGAGCACCAGCTGGGTAAGTGGTCCATGGCACAGGCAGAAAGCATGAAAGTCATGAACTTGCTGCATTTAAGATGATTTGAGTCCATCCCTAATGTTGCAGCACAAGCACAACTGTTCATGCTGATCTCTTGTCAGGAGGTGAGTTTCTGTTGTTGCCCTGAGATAACGGGGAAATAATGCTTGTATGGGGAAGAAATGCCACCCAAATTTGCAGTTACAGGGACATAAAGAGGAGGGCTGTGTCCTCTCTCTCACCTGGGCTGTGGGCTTTCTCCCTGGGTCCCCCTTGCTGCCCCATCAAAAGCTCTGCATTATTGTGAAACTGTGGCAGCAGGCAAAAAGCCCTGGCTGAGGGAGAGAAACGTAGTGGCCAGCCACATATTAGCACAGTTAATCCCTTGTAGTTTTTCTTTGGTGAGAATTTGTGGCTATCAAATAGTGTTAAAAATCGCCACAGACTGTTCGTGGGGTGCAGAGGGGTGATCAGTTTGGTTAAGACCGGCATTGTTTCCCCACTCAGGATCATCCTGCAATGCCTAGCAAAAAACCCCACGATATTAGGTCTGGCGTGGATTAGCTGCAACCCCTCTGTTAACCTGTGCTATCCCACCGAGATGATACTGCAATAAATAATCGAGCACATCAGTGCATAAACATGCTGCCCGCGCTCTCCCCGGGTCTTATTCCGGCAGAGCAAGCATTGTGTATTCCACACCAGGCTAATCATGGGGAGGAAATTTGCTGCGGACTGGAATCTCATCAAAGCAAACAACAGCAATCTCAATGAATTGCAGCGACCCAAGTGTCTGCTTTAATCACTCACTCATGTGTTTCCTTTTGTAAAATAAAAGAAAACACAACACATGTAAACTTGATCGCTCTTAAATGAACAGTTTAATTCTGGCACGGCTGTTGCTTGTCTAAAGAAGGAAGGGGATTGTCTTTACAGACAGCCCTCCAGATGCTGCAGCACTGAAGCGTGTGTTGCATAGTAGAGGGTAAAAAGATAATAAACAAGGGAGGGCAGTGATGCTAGGTAAAAATCTGCTGCAAAGGAGCTAAAAGAAAGTCATATGATAAGTAGGAGGGACAGGACAAGTGCTTTGGAAATCAGGGAGTGTGTTACTGGTGCAACAGTGGACAAGCTTAAAGGCTGGTAGCAATTGCAGGCCTGGGTGATGTTGAGAGGTCATCAACCTTTTCCTTCTGGAAGGAACAATTAAGGCTGTTATGGAGAGAGGTATTTAGGGATAATAGAAGCTGCTGCCCAAGGCAATCTGCCAGACATGAGTTAGCTCCTCAGGCCAAAGATAGGCTGCATCAGAAGTACTTCTTTGGGCTAGCTAGACTTTGAAACCTGCTCCTTCTAGCAAGGGTCATTTTGAGGACTTCTGCTGAAACAGAACTTGTATTTTTTGTGCCATGGAGCTTTTGTTGTGGTGGTGTTGTGCCTCAGCTCATTTCAGGAATAAATTCACAAATCCATTCCATTGCCCTCTTCCCATAGCAGATATCCAAAGCATCTCCATTTTAAGCAAGTGGAAGCTGGATTTTTTCTTTCAACAATCTGCAATAGACCCATACATTATTTCACTTGCTATTTTGTCCCACTTGACCATCATTACTCATTTTCCACAACCCTGAAAATTATCTGGTGTGATTCAGGATTGTGTTAATAGATTTACCCCAGGGCACTGGCATTGATTCCAGTGGTATAATACCTGATTGATAATCAGGAGAGGTATAATACCCCTCCTGTGTGAGATCAGAACCAAGCATGCCACCTCTAACCCTAAATCATTTTCTCACTTTCATATTGTAATATCGATCTGTCCATTTCAAAGCAGTCCAGGCATTCATCTTGTTATCAGATTCTCACAGGGAGCACAAGGCTATGTTCACTTGATGACTTCTCAATAAATGCTCTATTTTTAAACAACAAAAAAACCCCAACACAATGTAGGAGACAAACAAAAAGAATTAATCCTTACATTTGACTACAAAACAAAGCTGAGTAAAACAGAGTGGAGCAACAGGGCTAGATTTCCCTATATTGATGTTGTTTTTAATTAGTGATTTGCCCTGGGATGAAGCCCCTGAACTCAGCAGAGCTTGCTGCTAAAGAAGATGTTATTGAGCAATAAAAAGGCCTGACTTCCCACCGTGAAGCTCTCAGTGCAGATGAGCGTATGTTTCCCTTGGCCACTCACATTAAGGAATGAGGTATGTGGATTTAGGGAGAGTGAGTGATATGTTGGTTCACTCAAAGAAATACTCTCCTTTTAAACCCTAACCTCCATTAATATCTTTTAAATGGTCATCCTTGTAGGTCTAGCAGCCCTCAGGTGGTGTATTGTCTTGTTTATTGTCAAAGCTTTGGGAGAAGGTGGAAGTATTAGTAAAGCTCTTTGTGAGGAAACATGGTTTTAGCAGGGTGGGACAGAATGGCTACATTTACCACAGTAAACCAAACAGTCCCCAGGAACACTCTTGGATATGAAATTTTTATTAGCTATCCTGATAAGAGAATTCTCAGGCACACCGCTGGCCTGTGCCAGCTCATGTTTGTCTGTGGGATTGCTGGACACGGTATAGGGATTGGATC